>JXCR01124438.1:6786-21376 GCA_002079205.1 Phalaenopsis hybrid cultivar | reverse complement strand
GTGTCTCATAATATTCAGCTTGTTTCTTCACCAATTACTAGAATGCCTTTGCGAACCCAGTACATTCAATGTGAACCTAATTCTGTCTTTAGCTGGCTCGAGAGGTGGACAGTCTCACTATCCTGGAAACATGCACTGCCGTCTAGGAAAATTACTGGATCAAAACCACAAGCCAAGAAGAATTATGCTATGGAAACTGAGTCGGGCAGATCGAAGCGTGGTGTTCGACGAAATAATACATTTACCATTGACTCTGGCTCAAGTACAGTTGCAGATCCTGAGAAGCCCAAACGCATCTTGAGAAAATTTTCTAGTCCTAATGTTGATTCAATTACAGAAAATCCTCAAAGTGAGCTTGAAAAGGTTAAACGTAATCTGAGAAAGGTTTCCAATTCCATGGCAGAGACTTATGGCCATGTAGAGATTGAAAGTGATAAATCGTCCCCAAATCTGAAAAAACTATCAAATACTCCATCTTTTGCCCCATATCAGAGCATTGAGGATTCTGTAGAAGAGTTAAAAGATGATCTGGTATTGACTCCTAAAACTGAGCTTGTCCTGGAAACTGAGTCGAAGTTCATACCCGTAGGTGTAATTGATGTGCCATGTGATGATCCTTGTATTGATGAAGTGCATCCATTGCAGAACATTAGTGGGGATGATAACATTCCAATGATGAATGGCGGGACATGTGTTAAGGATGACCTAATTCACAGAAACCCAAAGAGGGGTAAAAGAAGGGAATCTTTTGCTGCAAAATCAGAAAATGAAGAAAATGGTATTCAAACTAATTCCACGCTTCCAAGTTATATGGCAGCAACCGAATCTGCCAAGGCAAAGCTTCGTGCACAGAATTCACCAAGAGTTTGTTCTGATTCAATTGAGAGGAATGGAACTGAGAGGAATGGCGTGACCCGCCGACATTCTTTGCCATCTTCTACCAATAGCAAACTTAGTTCTCATTCACCTCGTACACAGAGACTTGTGCAAACTAATGGAAAATGTGTTGCTAAAAATGATAGAGCTCTTTTGTCATCTAGAGATGGACATGGTATGTGTTTCCTCACTTATTTTATCTATTTATTTAATTGTATTTATGCCTTCCTGTGCTATGTTTTATTGAATAATTAAATCCCAGTTTTTGTTTTTTTGTTTTTGTACTTTTTGTTAAATCTATTAATGTTTGCTGAGTAACTTGGGAAAACCATAATTTTAGAAAAATGAAACAATGAAAAGAACTCTCAATAAGAGTCTTGTTCATTTTTTTGTACAAGTGGAGGTACATCTTCCAGATGCATTACAAAATAAGAATGAATAAAAAATGGAATAAAACATAGTAAGCGGTTGGTGATCCTACAACAAAGCACACAAATTGCAATCCAAGAGTCATAGAGAGATGGATCTAATGTTATAAAGCATTGCTTTGTTTGGCTTACGTTTTTTGCAATCCAAGTCATAAGAAAATAGATCAAATGGCACAAACCTTGATCCGTGTGCCGTAAGTTCTCTGCTCTAATTGGTGTAATAGAATTTCAACACTCGCTCTCAAACTAGATTGTAAAGATCTACAATTTCAAGTTTATTTATGATATTTTTCTTTAATGAATATGTCGGAAAGTTGATTACTTGTAGGCGCATATGGAGTCCAAATTAATTCACTTTCAAAATTTTCTTTATAAAGTGTTTTTCAGCCTCCGGATGTTTAGTGCGATCATGTCCAACAAGATTGTGTGCAATACCAATAGCTGATTTATTATCACAATATATTTTTATACGCTCTTTCCATTTGGCTTTTAAATTCACTTATATAATTTTAGCCCATTGATGCTTATAAATCTCTTAAGCAATTGCTTTAAACTTGGTTTCACCACCTGATCTTAAAACCTTAGGCTATTTTTTACTTCTTCAAGTTATGGAATTTCCTCCTAATATACAACACTCTAAAGTAAATCTATCTACCAATGATCCAGCATAGTTTGCATCTCTGTATTTTTCAATTTGTAAGGTATCATATCTTTTATATAAAATTCATTTTCTTGAGCTTGATTTGAGATATATGAGAATTCTATAAGTGGCTTGAAGGTGTAACTTCTTAGATTTGCACATGATATGATTGATTAGACATACTGTGAATGTGATGTCAGAACAATTGTGAGATAAGTAGATTGGTTTTTTATACTAATCTTTGATATTATCCTATATANATATAAAATTCATTTTCTTGAGCTTGATTTGAGATATATGAGAATTCTATAAGTGGCTTGAAGGTGTAACTTTTTAGATTTGCACATGAATTGATTGATTAGACATACTGTGAATGCGATGTCAGAACAATTGTGAGATAAGTAGATTGGTTTTTATACTAATCTTTGATATTATCCTATGTCTACATTAGCTCCTTCTAGGTTTAATTTTTGTACTAGTCAGTTGGAGTTTCACATGGCTTGTATTCCGTTAACTTGTTCTATTTCAACAGGTCCATAACAAATTTTGTTGGGAGAGAAATATTCCTTGTTTATAGCCCATTTCTATTCCTAATAAATATTTCATTTTTCTTAACCCTTTCGTTTTAAATTCTTTAACAAGTTTTTTTTCTTGAGAGCTTTTTGATCTTAATTATAATGTTATGTAACAAGCATATCATCTACCTACACAATAAAAATTGAACTTCTCACCATGAAAATAGTGCTTTCTGAAGAGAATATGATTTCCTTGACTCTATTTATATGGAACTCTTTCCATAGCTTTTATAAATCTGCCAAACTTAGCTATTTGTCATTGTTTTTGTTCATATAAATAATTTATCAATTCATACCTTATTCTTTTGATTAAACTATGAAATTTTGTTGGTGGATTTATCTAGAACTCTTATTTGGCACACGATGTAAGAAGATACTTTTTACATCATATTGTTGCATAGGACACCCATAATTTGCTGCTAGAGATACCAAAATGTGAACGGCATTCATTTTTTCAACTCGAGCAAAAACTTTTTCCCATATGATTAAGGATATATACTTTTGCTACCAATCTGCTTTACAACTTTCTCAACTTTCATCTGCGTCGTGTCTGAACGTGAAAATTCATTTACATTCTGCTGTATCTTTTCTTTTGGTGATTGAACTTTCTCACTATATCACTTCTTTGGAGGCATTTATCTTTTCTCTCATGGTTTCCTTCTATTTTGTATTTTCAAGTGCTTCAAATAAAGTTTGTGGAATAGAAATATGATTGATGTTGATGTTTGTTAGAAAAGTTTTATGAGATGAAAATAATTTCTGAAAGAGGTTTAGATAATTTCTGAAAGAGTTTTAGATAATTTCTGAAAGAGATTTAGATAATTTCTGAAAGAGATGTATTGAGAGAGGATATAATGAGTGGTAGTGTGCTGATTAGGTCTACTTGTTAATGTCTCCGAGTTTTGAATTTAATGGAGATTTTGGCTAGGCTTATTCCTACTTATTNTCTATCACAACAGCCTTAATGAGTTGATGCTTTGAGATTATCAATCTTGTCATGTCCTTCTATTCAGAGCTGCTGTCCTTATTTAGTTACTCCTTCAGAAGACGTGCTATACTTGCTAGCTCTAGACTGTTTATTTTCCATTTCTAGTNTCAATGTATTTGGAATTATCCAAATTTTCGGTGAATTTCAAATGCACTGAAGATTAAAACTTTGTTGGCCGCCTGTCAACCTTGTCAGCAGCAGTTAGTCGCTCTGTGTGCTCATGTCAGCAGGTGTCGTTGCTGACGCATGCTTGTCATCATCATCTGCCCTGGCCACCGTTGCCTGTAGGCTTTGCTAGCACCGTTTGTCGCTGGCTATACTGGCTTGCCCGACTACAGCCTCCATCTGCTTCTTGCCTCACGCTGATTTTTCCAAACTGACTGCGTCTTTTTTCCACTGCCTACAACCGCTGCTGTTGCCTGCCGCCTCCTCCTGCTACTCTAACCACATATTTTAAATTGATTTAATTTTTCTTTAGACTAACCAAAAAAATATACACGCATGTTTTTTTATTAACAACAAACCAAACAACTCTAAAATATTCTAAATACACTTCATTTCAATTACAGCGAGTTCCTTTTACATTGTATTGTTTTTTTTTTTTTCAGCAAAACAAACAGTCTCTTTATTATCTACTTTCTCAGTNTTTCTTTAGACTAACCAAAAAAATATACACGCATGTTTTTTTATTAACAACAAACCAAACAACTCTAAAATAATCTAAATACACTTCATTTCAATTATAGCGAGTTCCTTTTACATTGTATTGTTTTTTTTTTCAGCAAAACAAACAGTTTCTTTATTATTTACTTTCTCAGTAAAGTTCCCAGTCTATCACAACAGCCTTAATGAGTTGATGCTTTGATATTGTCAATCTTGTCATCTCCTTCTATTCAGAGCTGCTGTCCTTATTTAGTTACTCCTTCAGAAGAAGTGCTATACTTGCTAGCTCTAGACTGTTTACTTTCCATTTCTAGCTTTTTTCATATGTTATTTGTCTGTTATGATGTTGGTTCTGCTCTTTGTGATTTCAATTTTTGTTTTTGATTATTTAGTGGATGCTAATGTTTAATATGTTTATTTTTCACCTGATTTTTCCATGGATNTTTCTAGTTTTTTTCATATGTTATTTGTCTGTTATGATGTTGGTTCTGCTCTTTGTGATTTCAATTTTTGTTGTTGATTATTTAGTGGATGCTAATGTTTAATGTGTTTATTTTTCACCTGATTTTTTCCATGGAATGAAAATATTCCCTAAGGCGCTATTCTAATCATTTTGAAATTATATAGCATTTTGAAATTATATGTTGTAAGAGTTGTTACAGCTTTTGTTTTTTATTTTTTCCAGGTGGTTAAGAAATTGAATTCCAAGCATAAACTATTTGCAAATGCTTTTGTTGTCAGGGTAAGTTTACTCATCTTCTGGCAAACCATATATTCCAATTTAATTAATTTATTAAGCAATACCAAAGGCGCTATCCTAATCATTTTAATATGGAAGTATGATTTGCTTTGCTTCTTTCCGATTAAAATATAAATTTAACTCTACAGACTTTTATTTTTTCATCTTACTCCTTTCGACTCATTCGTGTCTCATAATATTCAGCTTGTTTCTTCACCAATTACTAGAATGCCTTTGCGAACCCAGTACATTCAATGTGAACCTAATTCTGTCTTTAGCTGGCTCGAGAGGTGGACAGTCTCACTATCCTGGAAACATGCACTGCCGTCTAGGAAAATTACTGGATCAAAACCACAAGCCAAGAAGAATTATGCTATGGAAACTGAGTCGGGCAGANTGTAAGAGTTGTTACAGCTTTTGTTTTTTAATTTTTCCAGGTGGTTAAGAAATTGAATTCCAAGCATAAACTATTTGCAAATGTTTTTGTTGTCAGGGTAAGTTTACTCATCTTCTGGCAAACTTTATATTCCAATTTAATTAATTTATTAAGCAATACCTAAGGCGCTATCCTAATCATTTTAATATGGAAGTATGATGTGCTTTGCTTCTTTCCGATTAAAATATAAATTTAACTTTACAGACTTTTATTTTTTCATCTTACTCCTTTCGACTCATTCGTGTCTCATAATATTCAGCTTGTTTCTTCACCAATTACTAGAATGCCTTTGCGAACCCAGTACATTCAATGTGAACCTAATTCTGTCTTTAGCTGGCTCGAGAGGTGGACAGTCTCACTATCCTGGAAACATGCACTGCCGTCTAGGAAAATTACTGGATCAAAACCACAAGCCAAGAAGAATTATGCTATGGAAACTGAGTCGGGCAGATCGAAGCGTGGTGTTCGACGAAATAATACATCAACCATTGACTCTGGCTCAAGTACAGTTGCAGATCCTGAGAAGCCCAAACGCATCTTGAGAAAATTTTCTAGTCCTAATGTTGAATCAAATACAGAAAATCCTCAAAGTGAGCTTGAAAAGGTTAAACGTAATCTGAGAAAGGTTTCCAATTCCATGGCAGAGACTTATGGCCATGTAGAGATTGAAAGTGATAAATCGTCCCCAAATCTGAAAAAACTATCAAATACTCCATCTTTTGCTCCATATCAGAGCATTGAGGATTCTGTAGAAGAGTTAAAAGATGATGTGGTATTGACTCCTAAAACTGAGTTTGTCCTGGAAACTGAGTCGAAGTCCATACCCATAAGTGTAATTGATGTGCCATGTGATGATCCTTGTATTGATGAAGTGCATCCATTGCAGAACATTAGTGGGGATGATAACATTCCAATGATGAATGGCGGGACATGTGTTAAGGATGACCTAATTCACAGAAACCCAAAGAGGGGTAAAAGAAGGGAATCTTTTGCTGCAAAATCAGAAAATGAAGAAAATGGTATTCAAACTAATTCCACGCTTCCAAGTTATATGGCAGCAACCGAATCTGCCAAGGCAAAGCTTCGTGCACAGAATTCACCAAGAGTTTGTTCTGATTCAATTGAGAGGAATGGAACTGAGAGGAATGGCGTGACCCGCCGACATTCTTTGCCATCTTCTACCAATAGCAAACTTAGTTCTCATTCACCTCGTACACAGAGACTTGTGCAAACTAATGGAAAATGTGTTGCTAAAAATGATAGAGCTCTTTTGTCATCTAGAGATGGACATGGTATGTGTTTCCTCGCTTATTTTATCTATTTATTTAATTGTATTTATGCCTTCCTGTTCTATGTTTTATTGAATAATTAAATCCCAGTTTTTTTTTTTTTGGTACTTTTTGTTAAATTTATTAATGTTTCCTGAGTAACTTGGGAAAACCATAATTTAATAAAAATGAAACAATGAAAAGAACTCTCAAGAGTCTTGTTCATTTTTTTGTACAAGAGTGGAGGTATGTATACATCTTCCAGATGCATTACAAAATAAGAATGACTAAAAAATGGAATAAAACATAATAAGCGGTCAGTGATCCTACAACAAAGCACACAAATTGCAATCCAAGAGTCGTAGAGAGATGGATCTAATGGTATAAAGCATTGATTTGTGGGACTTACGTTTTTTGCAATCCAAGTCATAAGAAAATAGATCAAATGGCACAAACCTTGATCTGTGTGCCGTAAGCTCTCTGCTCTAATTGGTGTAATAGAATTTCAACACTCGCTCTCAAACTAGATTGTAAAGATCTACAATTTCAAGTTTATTTTTGATATTTTTCTTTAATGAATATGTCGGCAAGTTGATTACTTGTAGGCGCATATGGAGTCCAAATTAATTCACTTTCTAATTTTTCTTTATAAAGTGTTTTTCAGCCTCCGGCTGTTTAGTGCGATCATGTTTAACAAGATTGTGTGCAATACCAATAGCTGATTTATTATCACAATATATTTTTATACGCTCTTTCCATTTGGTTTTTAAATTCGCTTATATAATTTTAGCCCATTGATGCTTATAAATCTCTTAAGCAATTGCTTTAAACTTGGTTTCACCACCTGATCTTAAAACCTTAGGCTATTTTTTACTTCTTCATGTTATGTAATTTCCTCCTGATATACAATACTCTAAAGTAAACCTATCTACCAATGATCCAGCATAGTTTGCATCTCTGTATTTTTCAATTTGTAAGGTATCATATCTTTTATATAAAATTCATTTTCTTGAGCTTGATTTGAGATATATGAGAATTCTATAAGTGGCTTGAAGGTGTAACTTTTTAGATTTGCACATGAATTGATTGATTAGACATACTGTGAATGCGATGTCAGAACAATTGTGAGATAAGTAGATTGGTTTTTATACTAATCTTTGATATTATCCTATATATACATTAGCTCCTTCTAGGTTTAATTTTTGTACTAGTCAGTTGGAGTTTCACATGGCTTGTATTCCGTTAACTTGTTCTATTTCAACAGGTCCATAACAAATTTTGTTGGGAGAGAAATATTCCTTGTTTATAGCCCATTTCTATTCCTAATAAATATTTCATTTTTCTTAACCCTTTCATTTTAAATTCTTTAACAAGTTTTTTTCTTGAGAGCTTTTTGCTCTTAATTATAATGTTATGTAACAAGCATATCATCTATATACACAATAAAAATTGAACTTTTCACCATCAAAATAGTGCTTTCTGAAGAGAATATGATTTCCTTGACTCTATTTATATGGAACTCTTTCCATAGCTTGTATAAATCTGCCAAACTAAGCTATTTGTCATTGTTTTTGTTCATATAAATAATTTATCAATTCATACCTTATTCTTTTGAATAAACTATGAAATTTTGGTGGTGGATTTATCTAGAACTCTTATTTGGCACACCATGTAAGAAAATATTTGTAGCATCATATTGTTGCATAGGACACCCATAATTTGTTGCTAGAGATACCAAAATGCGAACGGTGTTCATTTTTTCAATTCGAGCAAAAACTTTTTCCCATATGATTAAGATATATATACTTTTGCCACCAATCTGCTTTATAACTTTCTCAACTTTCATCTGCGTCGTGTCTGAACGTGAAAATTCATTTACATTCTGCTTTGTCTTTTCTTTTGGTGATTGAACTTTCTCGCTATATCACTTCTTTGGAGGCATTTATCTCTTCTCTCATGGTTTCCTTCTATTTTGTATTTTCAAGTGCTTCAAATAAAGTTTGTGGAATAGAAATATGATTGATGTTGATGTTTGTTAGGAAAGTTTTATGAGATGAAAATAATTTCTGAAAGAGGTTTAGATAATTTCTGAAAGAGATGTATTGAGAGATAGGATATAATGAGTGGTAGTGTGCTGATTAGTTTTACTTTTTAATGTTTCCGAGTTTTGAATTTAATGGAGATTTTGGCTAGGCTTATTCCTACTTATATAGAACTGAAGGGGATGGTTGGTATAATATCTGTATTTGTAGGATTTGGGTGTACATAAATATCAAGATGAAAAATATTGTCAAACTTATCATCAAGCTGAGAATTCTGCCCCTGAAGATGTATTTTTGTGAAGATGCTATGAGTTATAATTAAAAGTGACTTCTATTGAAGTGATGAATCATTTTGTGAGTACATGATAACCATTGTATATATTTTTTTATGATAGAATATTTTATGAATACACACTTAAATATTCTTGGAACAAAATTTTCCTTATGTTGTTTATGAATATGAATATAAGCCATCAAAAATTTTTTAGGGAGAGCTTTGTCTGGATTTCATAGATGATTGCAACATCTTACTTTGAGTAGGTTTGTTTAACTGCATTCCGTACTTATTTTGTGATAAATAGAAAGGTAAAGGGCTTACTGATTTTTGATAACATGGTGTTCCACAATCATATCATAATCATGGAATAAGTTTCTTCCCAAAGTAAAAAAGAAAAAAAAAGATTTTTGGGCTCTGGATGTAGATCCGAATGGTGTTGGTTCTTTTATTTTCCTTTTAGAATGATCTTTATGATTTTGGACCATTTAAGATAATTTTTTGCATTCAAGAAATAAGATGCTTGAAATACCTGGAGTTCTCCTTTGATCTGGTTTCACTATAAAGTATTTTCGCTTTCTTTGAAGGGAAGTCAAATAAATCGGACATAATGGAACCCTAAACTTAAAAAATAAGAGCAATGGCGGGAAGGAATATTCTAATTTTGCTATGATATTATAAAGAAAATGAAACAACGAAAAGAACTTTCAAAAATTTTATTCAGTTCTTTGTATAATAGTGGGGGTATGTGTACATCTCCCAGAGGCATTATAAAATAGGAATGAATCAAAGCAAGGAGGGAAAAATAATTAGAGGCCGACAATCCTACAAGTAAGCATACATATTACTCTATGAGGTAATTGAGAGGCAAATCCAACTCTATTGAGCCTTTATCCTTATGCCTTATATTCTCTACAATCCAAGTGTCATAGAGAAATAAATCCAATAGTGGAGAGCATTGATCCGTGTGCCTTAAGTTCTTTGCTTTGATTGGAATAACAAAATTTCAACAATAACCTTAAACTAAAGTTTGTGATTCCATGATGATGCTAGGTCCTACGTAGTTTATGCAAATGATGGTACCTTGTTTAGAGGATTGTAATTTTCTTATTGAATTGTGTGTTTTTGTATATTGTGACCCTAACTTAATTTTTATTTAGTGTTGCTCCGCTTTTCGGTTCAGCTTGACAAGTTCTTGAACAACACTTTTCCTATCTTGATATGAATTTTTTTGTCAAATTAATTACGTTTGAACCTTGCATGCACACTCTCGTCCATGGTGATGGCCATTCACAACTTTCCTTTTGCTCTCACACTTGGGTTTGCCCACTTTCATTTCATGCACGATCCTTGCTCAACCTCGCCATAACACGTTTGTTTGCATTCGTCTCATTCATGCTGGTGGGTGCCTCTCTTATATGTGATCCTTGTTCTTACNGTAAAGGGCTTACTGATTTTTGATAGCATGGTGTTCCACAATCATATCATAATCATGGAATAAGTTTCTTCCTAAAGTAAAAAAGAAAAAAAAAAGATTTTTGGGCTCTGGATGTAGATTCGAATGGTGTTGGTTCTTTTATTTTCCTTTTAGAAAGACCTTTATGATTTTGGACCATTTAAGATAATTTTTTGCATTCAAGAAATAAGATGCTTGAAATACCTGGAGTTCTCCTTTGATCTGGTTTCACTATAAAGTCTTTTCGCTTTCTTTGAAGGGAAGTCAAATAAATCGGACATAATGGAAAGAAAGAGACCCTAAACTTAAAAAATAAGAGCAATGGCGGGAAGGAATATTCTAATTTTGCTATGATATTATAAAGAAAATGAAACGGCGAAAAGAACTCTCAAAAGTTCTATTCAGTTCTTTGTATAATAGTGGGGGTATGTGTACATCTCTTAGAGGCATTATAAAATAGGAATGAATCAAAGCAAGGAGGGAAAAATAATTAGAGGCCGACAATCCTACAAGTAAGCATACATATTACTCTATGAGGTAATTGAGAGGCAAATCCAACTCTATTGAGCCTTTATCCTTATGCCTTATATTCTCTACAATCCAAGTGTCATAGAGAAATAAATCCAATAGTGGAGAGCATTGATCCGTGTGCCTTAAGTTCTTTGCTTTGATTGGAATAACAAAATTTCAACAATAACCTTAAACTAAAGTTTGTGATTCCATGATGATGCTAGGTCCTATGTAGTTTATGCAAATGATGATACCTTGTTTAGAGGATTGTAATATTCTTATTGAATTGTGTGTTTTGTATATTGTGTTCCTAACTTAATTTTTATTTGGTGTTGCTCCGCTTTTCGGTTCAGCTTGACAAGTTCTTGAACAACACTTTTCCTATCTTGATATGAATTTTTTTGTCAAATTAATTACGTTTGAACCTTGCATGCACAATCTCGTCCATGGTGATGGTCGTTCACAACTTTCCTTCTGCTCTTACACTTGGGTTTGCCCACTTTCATTTCATGGACGATCCTTGCTCAACCTAGCCATAACACGTTTTTCTGCATTCGTCTCATTCATGCTGGTGGGTGCCTCTCTTATATGTGCTCCTTGTTCTTAATGTAGGTTTACAAGAGCTTGTTTGAGCTTTTGACTCTCACTCTTGCTCTCGCTCACTGTTGCAATTTGTGTGTATACCTTCATTGTGTGATCCTAGTGTAGTTGCTTTCGCTGTTTTTGTGTCAGGCCACGTTGGTCTATTTTGCTTTTCNTGTTGCAATTTGTGTGTATACCTTCATTGTGTGCTCCTAGTGTAGTTGCTTTCGCTGCTTTTTGTGTCAGGCCACGTTGGTCTATTTTGCTTTTCTTATTGGAAGTTTTCTTTTGTCGCCTAGTCTTGGGCCTAGCTTTATGGTTTGTTCTTGACATCTACATCATGGAGGACATCCGGCAACCATTTCTCACTTATGAAGATCAATCACATTTTTCAATCAAAATCAATACTTCTAGTGTTTTTATTTCTATAGTCTCTATCAGGTTGTTCGTATCGGTGATAAAANCCATTTCTCACTTATGAAGATCAATCACATTTTTCAATCAAAATCAATACTTCTAGTGTTTTTATTTCTATAATTTAGTGCTGAACTCGAACCTGAGATCTCGCCAGAATCTTTTCTTCCCACCTCCTCAGCCAAAATGAAATCACGAATATCTTCAAATTTCAGTTTAGATTTACCTGCAGAATTACTGACAATCATCCTCATAGCTTCCAAGCTATTTAACAATGAAGCCAACAAGATCAGTACACGTATCTCATCATCAAATTCATNTCTTCCACTTCTCTCACTCCTCGATCCTTTTTTAAAGTTGTTGGGCCCTCTCCTAATTATTTCCCTTTCTTTTTTTTTTTTGAATCTAGATTTAGTTCCAATTAACAGCGACATCATTTTACTTTTCAATTACCTTTTTTTTACTTGAAGATGAGATTTCAAAGCTTGCACGTCTACCCTATTTTTTTCTATTTCAAAGTATTTTTTACTTGGGATGTCCCAATGTAGAGTTTCTTTTCAAATTTATATCTGACTTGCACTTGATTAGTTACTTTCTTGTTGGGCTCATTGACTACAAGGTTATTTTTAGACTCTCTTTTCACAAAGATCTTATCATATCAGTGGCTATGGTGTGAATGCTAAAATAATTATGTCAGCTTGTTTAAAATAGCTTTGGTTGAATAAGGCGTTGCTATTCCACTTTAAAAAGATGTGTCGATTGGATTCTCATTTATGACTATTGATTGAACAAAGAATTTCAAGGTATTTTTCGTCATTATTTCTTAAAAATTTTTTTGGGCACAACTATTCTGAAATTTTAAAACTCATCTAGAATTTAGGAAATTAAATATTCTGATACAAAGTGAAAATCTAAATGATCAAACTATATTTTCATACATGATGGTTATTGCCTTTCCTATTGTAGATCAAGCTTGCACTTATAATTTGGAACTAAATTTTGACCTTTCAATAGAATCTTAACCTTTTGTGTCGGACTTGCTTATCTCGGGGATATGTTCACCTCATCACACAAGAATTTGGATTGGTAATGATCCACCTAATATATTTTCCTTTCTAACTTTATTTAAGATGATAATCATGTTTCAGACTAGCCTTTAAATTTTGATGGGATTCTTCAGAGCACTGATATCTTGGTGGATTAGAGGTTTCAAATCCTATTTCCTTTGTGAGGAAAATTTATATTCACTCCCATAGATTCAGCAGACTTTGAGTTAAGGCACTTTAAAGAAGAGCTTATGTACTTTTACTTTTTAACTAAAGATTTTTTTTATCTTATTATTTCAAGTTATTTGTAACTATAGTCTATGTTTATTTAGTTTTTCTTCTCTCAACGTTTTGTGATTGCCTCATGCTATGCGTCTATTATTAACTGGTTATAAAATTATGAAACTTAATATAACAGAATAAAAGGGAAGCCATAACTGTTTGTGCTTATGTAATGATATTTGCTTGGATATGCTATTATTGTAGCCCTGAGATAAATCTATGTTTATATAGGATGACAGGTTGAAATCTTTTTATTGCTTCTGTTATTGGCAAAGCAAAGATATTTTCCGTTATTAGTTTAAAATACAATGCTCTAAGTAGTGTGATTTTTACATCTACTTGAATTAAGTGTTTCCACGTCTTATTTATTTAAACCTATGATATCTAGTTGAAATGGAGGCATACAATAATATACTATAGCTCCTCACATGACCACCTGGTATTTAGTAGTGAGATCTTTATATATTTTTGTGCTGGGATCTTAAAAAATCAATTGCTGCAAAAAACGATTATCAAATCCATTTAGAATAATTGAATCAGCGCTCTACTTTACTCGTACAGAAAAAATCAAAGGCAATGCTTAAATTTACTCATAAATATTTAATTAAAGGCCTATTTGTTTTTATGTGAGAATCTATTTTGCTTTAGTTTTGAGATTCGTTGTATTGGACTACATGCCTTAATTGAATGATGCTAATCTCATGTTTTTAGTTGTCATATTTATACCATGATGGTGATCATACTGGCTGCTAATACTCTAAGATCGGATGTTCATCTCTTTCCTATAGTCATTCAACCGCAACTACAATTGCATCCAGTGCATCACACTTGATGATAAAGATAGTGTTTGCTCGTTGCCACCTAAAGTCTAAACTATGATTCTTCAGTTAACTAGGCTAGAGATCGTCAACAATGATATCGTGGAAAATCAAGTCATATGGTTGGTCAAATTAAGGATAGTGATCCTGAATATTTGGGCTTGCTATTCTTCCATCGATTCGAGGAGAAAAAATCATAGTTGGTCAAGCGACTTGCTGAGCTGGTTGGCACTATGACATCTCTCCTGTACTTACCAGTAGGGGTGTAAACGAACCGAACATGAACGAACAGAGCTTATGTTCGTGTTTGGTTCATTTGAAATTTAGTTTGTTTGAAATAAGCTCGTGTTTGAAATTGTTCGTAAAATCACTGTTCGTGTTCGTTTCTTAATGAACGAGCCGAACACGAGCTGTTCGTGAACAACAAGCCAGCTTGACATCCCTAATATTAATATATATAAATTAATTATATAACTTATATTATATACATATATAATATATATATCAGTATATTACTAATATAGTATATTAATATACTATTATTATTATTTTA
>JXCR01124432.1:0-20379 GCA_002079205.1 Phalaenopsis hybrid cultivar | reverse complement strand
TAGGATTTTGTAGAAAATTACAATTTTAGGGTCCTTAATGAGCCTAGGTTATATCGTGAAATTCCAGATAAAATACAGAAAGAAAACAAGGAAAAACGCATGCAAGTGCAGACATGCAACATGATGTAAAGAATAAAGCAAAGCAAGTCAAACCAAAATAATAAACAGGCCGGTGCCGCTGGGTCGGCAACATATCCCAGAAAAGAAAAAGGCGGGCCGGACTCCGCATATACATGCCCGGTCCTAATTCTATACATCAATATAAAATGCAGAATTAAGATACGGGGCACGAGCATCTGCTCCTGGTCCCCTCCACGTGGTTCCCGTGCTAACGACTCGGAACCCGTGCCCGTATCTTATTTCTGCTACAGGACTCTCCTAGACTCTAAAAAAAATACATAGAGAAAAGAAAAAGACTCAATCCTGCATGGAAACAAGTGTCAGCGGGAAAATCACATGCACATAACGTATCATGAGTCATGCCTTAAAAGTGGGGGAAGCTAATAGCACCTGCAAGCAAAAGGGTTAGAAATCATTACTTGCTCCCCCCATAGCGGTACCTGTGTGTGTGTATAAAAATAGGCATGACTCCCTGCAGAAGAACGCCCTAACATACTACCACACATATGCAACATGCAATCACATCACAAGCATAATGCAAAAGAAAGATACCTGGCTAGGGCAACAAATCCAACAGAGAACAATAGCCAGGCATCAAAAAGACTATCTAGCACCCTAAATCCTAGCCTAGCACACCATCTAACGAAAAGTGCATCAACCTAGTATCTAAGTGGGGGGTAAGTCTAGGTATAGTATGACTTTGACGGGGTCGTCATACCGGCCCCATCCTAAAGATCTAAAGGATCTAAAGGGTGTCACAAAGAGCGGTGACGCAAGTTAGATCTATTAGATCTTTAGCATAGTCATACTCATGTCAATCCCGATGACTTGACTCGCATTGCTCAATGAGATTAACCCAGGAAGCAATGCTCGTTAAGGCATCGCGACCAACACGGGATCGCTCTCCTTACGAACCTGGCTCGCTATCCATACAAACATGAAAATGCAAATGCTAATGCAAACAAATCAAAACATATAAGTAGTGATAAAGAGTATGCCATGAAGGCAGTGACTCGAAGGAATGGGCATGCCGTAGTGGCAGGGGCCCGAGAAGAGGGTATACCAGTAAGGCAGTGACCCGAGGGTGGGCATGCCGTGGCGGCAGGGGACCGACAACAGGGTATACCGGTAAGGCAGTGACCCAGCGGTAGGCATGTNATATATATATATATATATATATATATATATATATATATATATATATATATATATATATATATATATATATATATATATATATATATATATAAATGATTAAATAGGACTTGCACATAACAAATTTATTAATAAATGAATAATATAACAAACTAAAAATGACTAAATTCATCATAAGTACTAGTAGTGCNTATATATATATATATAAATGATTAAATAGGACTTGCACATAACAAATTTATTAATAAATGAATAATATATCAAACAAAAAATGACTAAATTCATCATAAGTACTAATAGTGCTTAATGAATTAGTGTTCTTGAGACAAACATATGTATAGTTTATTGAAATATGTTTAAGTTAGCTGATATGTTATAAATCTGACATTATTATCATTCTAACAAAGTAATAATGATTAATATCAAATGAATAATGGCACATGAGGTTGAAATTTGATATTATAATCNCTAGTAGTGCTTAATGAATTAGTATTCTTGAGACAAACATATGTATAGTTTATTGAAATATGTTTTAGTTAGCTGATATGTTATAAATTTGACATTATTATCATTCTAACAAAATAAAAATGATTAATATCAAATGAATAATGGCACATGAGGTTGAAATTTGATGTTATAATTTGATTTATGTAAGTATTTAAGAATAGTAACATGTTATTCAAAAATTTTCAAAGGATAATTAGCCAATCAAATTATCTTTTATTTACTTAAAAAAGGTGAAGATAAAAAATTGAGGCTAATTATTATAACAAAAATAGGTAGGCCATATTAATAATGGAAGTGGCTATCAAAATTAGACTAATTACGTTATATTAAATAGAGAAAATATTATTGCAAATATTTAACTGATGTTTGATAAATTTTTATGGTAATGGACTAATTAAAAATTTTGAAAATTGTAATCACAACTAGGGCTGTAAATGAGTCGAGCTTGAGCGAGCTGAGGCTTGGCTCTTGTTCGGCTCGTTCGAAATAGCTCGTGTTCGTGTTTGGCTCTATTAAATATTTGTGTTCGGTTAGAAATTGACTCGTAAAAACTAATTAGAAAAAAATAGATGTAAAATGTGTCATTCGAACCTGAACTAAATATATACAAAAGAAGACANAGTCGAGCTTGAGCGAGCTGAGGCTTGGCTCTTGTTCGGCTCGTTCGAAATAGCTCGTGTTCGTGTTTGGCTACATAAAAATTAATTAGAAAAAAATAGATGTAAAGTGTGGGATTCAAACATGAACTAAATGCATACAAAAGAAGGTATTTACCACATTACCACACGAGATGTTTAATTTAAACTTAGATATAAATATATATAATATATTATTATATAAATAATTATATAATTTTTTTATTCCGAGCTAAAACTAGCCGAATATGAACGAACAAAGAGTTGTTCGTCCTCGGCTCGTTTACAATTCGAGCTTTAAAAATGTGTTCGTGTTTGGCTCGTTTACTTGATGAACGAGTCGAACACGAGCTACATAACGAGCCGAACACGAACTGTTTGCGAACTACGAGCTTTTTTAACTGAATTATTCTGATTTAAGAAGTAAAAATTTATATAAATAATAGATTAAATAAGAAATTAGGCTATTATTATTTTTATTATAATTCATTATTAATAATTAAATTTGCAGTATTACTTTTCATCTCAATTTATTATTTAATAAATTTTATATTCTATATATTTTTATCTCATTTGAACTCAAGAATATTATAGGATTACATGTAGTTATTTGATGATAAGTAATAATATGAATTTGGGAGTTTTTGTCCGGTGACTAGAGTTAACCAAATAATTAATGAATAATTTTGTGTTTTGAATAAATTATTATTATTTTAAATATGTTATTATTTATATTATGCCTATTGCAATGATTTCTGATTGAAGAATACATGGAGAAAAATCAACAAATTTGGGAAAAGACTTAACCACTATATAAGTAGCATTGTGATAACATCCAAGCAAAAAATGCATATAGAAACAAAGATCTTAGTGTTATAATGATGAATTTGGAGTGTCATGGTATTTGAATTTGAACCCGCAATGCTTGTTTTGGAGCACCACAACGGTTGGGACATGAAAAAAATAAGGATTAAAAATTAGAGAGCTCGACATCTCAATGCAAACTTATGACATCATAGAAAGTGAGAAAAGGGGTTGACAATATAGGAGAAAAATTTGCGTACGTCACGTAAGACGTACGTAGCGCTGCGTATGTAAGGGAGGTTATTCAGAGGGTATTGGGGGGTTATATCCGCGTTATATCTCCTGTAACCTCCCTATAACCTACCTGTACCTTTTAGTAAGTTTCACGCTTCTGTTTTCATATATTAGTAGGTTACATGGGGTATAACGTGGATATAACCCCCTAATACCATCTGAATAATCTCTCTGACGTACGCAGCGCTGCGTACGTTTTACGTGCGCAAATTTTTCTCACAATATAAACACCCCTGTGTTAAACTACTAGGGCATTATGGCACAACAAGAAATCAACATCAACAAAAAAGGCGGAGAATTCAACATGTCGATGCTAACACGTCGTGTTTTAGTGCTATATACGACGCTTCAGCACTACATGGCACAATGTCGCAATGCAATGAGGTATGACAAATTCAATTCTAAAGCAGTTTTAGAGCTGGTTGAGAGAGTTATTAGAGCGGTTGCTTGCATGCTGACTTGAAGAGAACAATATAGAGTGGGAGAGCAGACATGGACTTATTTTGATTGTGCGATGAGTGATCAGTGAGCAAGAGAGGCCAAGCAGAAAGAAGAGGAGAATGTGAATAAATTAAGTGTTTGAATTCATCACACCGGGTTTATTTTCTCATGATTTTAAAATCATTTTAGCAGTATGAATTAAATTGTAATACTATGAGTTTATGATAAATCAATACTATTTTTGTGAAACCTTGAGTTGATTGAGATAATTGTTTAAATAGTTGTCTAATCTTTCCCCAAATTTCATTGAGTTGTGTAACCTATATACAAATTTTAAAGTTAATGTGATTCATTGATATTGACTGACTCTTGGAAGATGAATTATAAACAAATTAACAAGTTTTTAATTTGTAATAGACTGGCATATAATACTAGAGATTTGCAATCTAGAAAACAATATTCTTAATGCAATCATTTCACTAGTTAGAATAGATATATATCTAATTAGAGATATTGGTTTAAATTTTTATTTCAATAGAAATGAGAAAATTTGTATTCTTTGTTTGAAAACCCAAATAATTTGGAAATTTAACCTAAGAACTCCAAATAATTCATATAAATGAAAGGCACTCCTTATCATGGTAGAATATAGTTCTAATCAAACACTTAGATTATAGTTTTATAATAAGTTAAAATAGTTGAATAAAACTAAAGGTGATAAAAAAATAGCTATAAAATTATAAGAATGTTCAATTATGATCCTCATGGAAATGATATTCTACCCATCTTATATTACTTGAGTGGCATATGTACTTACATACACCGTTTTGGCCATTCATCCAATCCATGATTATGCTTGATAATAACTGCAAGCAATCAATGTCTTTGAATCACTGACGTTTGATTATCATCATATGACCACCAACATTTGATTAACAACTGTCATCACTCAAAAATTTGACAAGCTAAGACTATCCTTGAATCATTGATAAAGCAATACTATCTTTAAATCAATGATGTTTGATTATCATTATGTGAACGTCATCATTTGATTAGCATCAGTCACCACTCAAATATGATCTTTCACCCACTTACATTTATCGATTGTTATTTGTCTTTAAATGATGATTTTTTTTTTTCTTACGTTGGGATTGAGACATTTGCATCCCTTGTGTTGTTGTGAGCAATCTAGAGATATGCATTGAAGTGAGCAAGGTTCAAGTTTATGTAATGTTTGAGGTTTCCTCTAAGGGTTGCATGAACACCCAAAATGTCGAAGATGTGTATAGTTGGCTTGGAGTGATGAAGATGTTCGTTGAGAGAGGTATAATGTGTGGTTCGAGTTGGCATCCTATTTATTAGGTAGGTTGCGATCAGAAGACTATCGGGCCATAAGGTATAGGGGGTGTTGGCTTGATGCAAGAGAGTACGAGTGGTTTCAATGAGGTGGCAGTGAATTCGTTCAACCACACTCTTTTGCCCGGATGTGTATGAGCATGAGTATTGATGGATGATGCCATGGTTAGCAAGAATTGATTTAAATTGTGATTGTTGTACTCTCGCTCTCCGTTGAAGTGAGGAATTTTGATTATGGTGTTGAATTGATGTTGAAGTAGTGGAATAAAATATTTTGTAATTTAGTTTGAGATTTATCACGCATAAAGAAAACCAAAGTGAATTTAGAAAAGTCATCAGTGAACACAATATAATATTTGTAACCTTGATAGGATAAGATTGGGGAAGGAACCAATACATCACTGTGAATGAGTTCTAGTAGTTCGCGTTTTTGTACTATACTAAACTCAAAGGGTTGTTTGTGACTCTTAGACAATTTGTAAATGATACAAAAACTTGGAATAGATGGTGTATAAAATGACTGGCTTTTAGAGATAGTGGAGATGATGTCGGGATGTGGATGACCCGATTGATGATGCCATAACTAAGAGTGTTGGGCTTTGGAGAGTGATGATGTCAAAGTTTTTGGTAGAGTTGAGGAGGAAAGAGTGGAGTAGAGACCATTATAACTGGGTCCCTTGAGGATCAACTGTCGAGTCTACAGATCAGACATATAGAAACTAGAGGAGTTAAACGAGACAATCAAGTTGTTATCTTTGGTTAGTTTTTGAATAGATATTGAGTTGTTGGAAAGCAACGAAGTGTGATGTATTTGAGAGAGTTTAAGTTTACAGTTTGGAGTAGGAAGGATGCCATCGTCGTTGTGTTGAATTGGAAGTGGTTTTTCATTACCGAGTACCTCTTCTTGGCCATGATAAGGAGTTGGTTGATGTAGTTGGCTGAGATCAAAAGTGAAATGTGTCATTGCTCCGGAATCCATTATCCAATCTTTTGAGGTGGCCACTAGGGCTTGAGGTAGTGGTGTAGGGGCATAATCCAAGTTGGTTCGGTGCCAACATATTGATACTGAGTGTCCTGCTTTGTTACATATTTGACAAATCATGAGAGAACGAGTTGATTGACGACCCCCCTTAAAGCCTACATGGTAACCTCCACATTGTTTTGCAGACAAAGTTCTTCCTAGTCTCTAATTGTTGAATTGACCTCTTCCATGAGTAGCCATGAGGGCCACTTGAGATTCGATGGGCTGAATGGCTTTTGTAGCTTTATAGTTGATGTTAATTTCCTCACTACAAAGAAGTGAGTAGAGGTCCTCAAGTGCGATGGGCTGAAGCGTAGTTCGAGTAGAAGCCTTGAACGCATTATATGAGGAAGGAAGGCTATTAAGAAAGAATTGTGCCGTACTTATGTAAATTCTCAAAAAATATTGTTAAAGGTACTTTCTTTTATTATGTGAGGTAAATCAGATGTGCGATCGATTGTGTAGATCAGACCAAAGCATCAATGAATTAAATATTTTATCCTTTTTTAGAATTATATACAACAGTTTCTAACACATTATTTTGATGATTAATTTATAAATAACAATATTTGGTNGGTACTTTCTTTTATTATGTGAGGTAAATCAGATGTGCGATCGATTGTGTAGATCAGACCAAAGCATCAATGGATTAAATATTTTATCCTTTTTTAGAATTGTATGCAACAGTTTCTAACACATTATTTTGATGATTAATTTATAAATATCAATATTTGGGGTGATCTCCACGCAATTATCCCTCTATTTTAATGGATGGTCGATTATCCTTCTCCATCAAGCCAGAATTCTCCCGCTAACAGCAGCACAAATACCATTTTTAAATTCCACCGACTCTTCCCTTCATCCTCGAAACAGTATAAAGCTTCCATTTCTCCGCATTTTCCTTTTCGAAAGCCTTCTCGGCTTCTTCCTTTCGATGGACTCCACTACTGAATCACCTGCACCGATGAGCTTCGACGTAGACGAATGGGACGAGAACTTCATCAACGAAGTATTCAAGGTCGAGCTCGGTTTATGCTCCAAAAATGCCGCCGTCAATCCCGTGGTTACTCCGGCTCCTTTGAACCCTAGCTCCTCTTATCTGCCGGAGCAGGAGGCGTTTCGTCAGTGGGAGCCACTCCAACCGTTTCGTTCGGAACGTGGGGAATTGTCTTCTTCTGGGTTCGATGCGGGTGGCAGCGAAGTATGCTTTTCGCCGCCGCGGGAGTTATCGCAGAGGTTTGAGGTGTATGATGCTGCTCCGGTTGTGGATGATTGCGTGACGGTTGAGACTAGGGTTTTGAGAAACGGCGGTTTCGGTCGCGTAGGCGGTGGCAGGAATAATAAAGAGGTGGAGCGGTTGAAGGTTAGTTGTTATCATTCGTGGGTTTTGTACTAGAGTTTATTCTCGGAGAGCAGATTCCTTGTGGAATTTAGACTACTTTCGTTGTTTCATTGTGGAATGCCTGGTCCATACTGACTTATAGTAGGTCTTAATTCATTAAATCGCATGGAGAACTTGTTAAGCTCTGGTTTGCAAGATGAATGCCCAGGTGTTTGGATGAGGCTATTCAATCTGTCTTCTCTTGCCATTGAGATTTAATGCTTGTTTTGGCAGCGATCAAGAGCTGTTTTTGAGTCTACATGGAAGAAGCGTTTATCAGGCAGGGGTTGGGATCTGTTCTTGATGGCATTGTTTTGGGCTTTTCAGCTTAGTGTTCAGGGTGGCTTTAGTTTGACTGTGAAAAAATATTACATTAGTACTACACATGTAGAGCAACGTGCGTAATCAATGAAATCACGTCACGACACCCTGCGTGACAGAGAAAAAAAATGACGCAGTAACACGGGGAATATTCCTCCCGTGTTATTCATGTGTTATTGTGTGTTATTCATATGTTATTGTGTCATGGGAATATTCCTGGTGTTATAATAACACAATATCACATGAATAACACACAATAACACATAAATAACACGGGGGAGAATATTTTCTCGTATTACTCCGCCATTTTTTTCTTTGTCGGGAATATTTACCGTGTTATTCAGGTGTTATTGTGTGTTATTCATGTGTTATTGTGTCCTGAGAATATTTTTGGTGTTATAATAATACAATAACACATGAATAACACGCAATAACACATAAATAACACACAATAATACATGAATAACACAGGGGAGGAATATTCTCCGTGTTACTGCGTCTTTTTTTTTCCTGTCGCGCGGGGTGTCGTGGCGTGATGTCATTGGCTACGCACGTTACTTCTACGTGCGTAGTACTGATGTAATATTTTTTCGTGAAGTAGTATACTTTGGGGGTTCATTCCAGCGTGGAGACTTTTTTTAGGTTGGGATTTATGGGGCTACGCTTTTGAAAGTGATTTGCTTTTAAACTCTTTGACAAACTGATTTCTTTTGTCTTTGCCTAAATTAGGATTTGTGTATCTAGAACTTTTTCAAAATTTTTACTGTTATTGGCCAGGCTTTAAAAGCTCCTAAGATAGTTTTTTTTTTATGGTTTGGCGTTATTTGCGACAGTTAGAGAATTTTCAAAGCTTGGACTTGAGGTATTCAATGTAACTTATGGTTGTGCATATTGTGTTCAACAGAAAAACGTTGATATGGGACTGCTCTCTTTACTTCATAGTTTGTTGATATGGTATTTACTCCTCTTGTGCTTTTTGCTCACATTTCTTTCCTTAGTGTAAGGACAGAAATTGATTGTTTAGTGTTGATGGTGTCGTATAAGTGGATAGATTTCTTTTCACACTACATTTATTTGGCGTTTTGAAATGAGCAAAGTGCAAACTGTCTGTGATTCTGTCATTGTGTTGATCTTAACATTTTAGCTCCTTGGTGCTCGCCTTCATAGGATTGCATGCCTTAGTCCCGGCCACCCGGCAATGGTGGCAACTGAATCATGACATTTATGATTTGTTGATTTCATCCTCACCGTTGGCTTTGATTGGCTGTTTATTGTTTTAAAATATTTACATCAAGATATGACATACATGTTGTTTTTAGCCCTTCTCTATTGGTGTCCATGTTTTGGAGGCACTTATGTCTTTTATTTCTGTACCATCTAATGTAACCAAAAACTTCCTTTTGAATCTTATTTAATAGCTTTTCAATAATATTTTTCTTTGGCATCAACTTTATGTGTCGTACATGTCGAGTAACATTTGTCTGTGTTACTAAGTATTATGCAATTCCCAAACTATAACATCAGCCATAGCATGAATAGTTTCATTTAAGTATGGTTATTAAGTAAATCTTACTATCCTTTTTATATTGCAGAAGGAGTTGGAGCATCTCTCCAAGAAGTTCACTCACATGGTACTATTTTATACGAGAAGTGCTGCTGTTTTCCTGTTAATTTTTTAACTTGTAACATTTTAGCTGTTGCCTTGCACATCCTGAAATACAAACCAACCTTTTTGAATTAAACAATTCTTTCTAGCAAAATCTTTTTGTTGAGGAGCTGTTTGGTTGGATATATTTTGGTTGTAAAGTAGAAGATTTGCCAGAATTTTGACTGTATCTATATTTACTTATTTCAATTCAAACAAATTGGACACTTTCTGTTTTCACTTTGATTAAATCTTTGTCTCCTTGAGTTTGTGCTCATGCTCAATCTTTCGTTAATGCTATGACTAGCCTGTCACTCTTGCATTTGCAACACTCTTGGCTCAACTTGTTTCTTTGTGCATACTTCAGCCTTGTCTCCCCATTTAACAATCCTCTACCCACCACCCATCATCAAAACTGCGCCACCTCACCCACCCTGCCTCCTGTGTGTATTTCTTTCATTGTAATCAATTTGAGATGATGTGGCCCATGGAGTGTAACCATTAAGGGTGTTTGTGGTGTGCACCAGAGACAGCTTGTTGAGGATCAATGCTGTTGATGTGGTGGGTGGGGGAGAAGAAGAACACCAGAAACAATAACTGTGTTTGCTTTAGATGCAAACAAATAGATGAAAGCGAGAGAAATAACTGCATTCTTAAAATATATGTATTTTCAGTTGATGCGCCCAAACGGCTCCTAAGAAACCTACTGCTATGGCCAGATGCCAAAATTGTATTACTGTTTTATTTTTCAGGAACAAGACTGCATCACCCTCAAGAATGATAGAGATCGGAAAAATGAGCAGCTGAAATGTGTTATTTCACAACTTGAAGCTAAAGATGCTGAAGTCCAGAGCCTTAAGAGGGAAAATTCGTGAGTGATAGCTTTTTGCTATTTCTAACAATAATATTTTGTTACAAATATTATGGGGAGAAAAAGAACATGTTCAGAAGTGATAAATCCTACATCAACTATAGTGTTTGTCATCAAGACACAATAATAATACTGTAAAAAAGTCTATTCAAATGTGCATTAATGCATAACATGTTCATATCGAGGGGTACAACCAAGGTGTGTAGGCACTCATGGAACTCCTGCATATCACATGTGCAGTTTTGCAGACACAAATGAATGAGGCCCTGTTAACACTCTTCTCCTAAATTTTTTATTGGCATTTTAAGATCAAGAGGTGATACATATTAAATTAATTTGTGCTTGCAGGAGGGCTCATCCTCCCACTTCTTTTGAGAGCAAAATAGTCTCCACCAACTCCGAAACTTTTCATTCTAGATTGAAAGTTCCTCAAACAGATGGATCTGCAGTTTCTGAACTGAAGCAGCGTGTAATGATAGATGATCGTAAGATATTTTCATTCTGTAAACTCGGACTCATACCTTTTTTTTCTACTCGTTGAATAATGTACCAAATTTGTTCATTTGATGGGTTTAGAAGCAACCACCTCCAGCAAAGCTCAGGTGCTTCTGCAACTTTATAAATATCATACATATATGGCCTCACTATAATGACCAGTCCATCTAAGCTATGATTTTTGCACCTTCTGCTCAGGAATGTTCCTTTATGGAGAAGTCCACTGAATCCAAATGTAGAAAGAGTACTGGAATTCAAACTGATGTTGGTCAAGATGACGTTGATAATGTCCAACGAAAGAGAAGTCTAAAGGAACAAGTAATTGTAAGCAACTTGCATGCAATCTGGGGCTTATACGACAAAAGACCTGGAAGCAATCTGGTGTTGAAGCTTCTTAGAACTTGTTCAGCAGATTTTCTTACACTTTTCAGGTGCATCAACATGTCATCAACATGTAATCTCGATGGAGTGGCAAACGAAAGCTTTTCAGAGATAGCTTTGAATGACAACACACATTCTATTCATTCAAGTGATTCTGCTAAAGCATATCGATTGTATCAGTTGCTTATGAAGGTGCAAAAACATGATAAATTTTCTTATATATACTGCACAATATCTAAATAATGGATTAATATAATTTATTCTTTTATGTCAGAGGCTGCTTTGTTCAAGTATTTTATGAGAATCTTATTCTTTGACTGGATAAGTTTTGGAGATTTGTTCTCGTGGAACTAAGCCTTCCAGTGATCAAAATTAACATGCATGTTACCTTGTAACATTGTATGAGGCTTACATGACACTATATGTTAATGGCAACTTTAGAAGAAATCACACAATTCAACCCATTAATCTACTTGGTTGGAGTTGCCCTCTTTCGGGTGTGAGTTGTTGAGGTGGCAGTATTTAGTTGTTTAAAGTCATCAAATTAGAGTTTGGTGGTTAAATTCATGCCATGTTCTAGAGCTCATCAACAACTTGTGATGCAGAGAATATACTGTTAATAGTCATAGAATGCTTAATAACTGTGCATTTGTTTAGTGCCATGTTTTCAAAATTGATGAATAGGCATTCACATATTTAATTGTGAACTAGATCTTATTTTCCAAGATCAATAAAGGGTTTCTAATTTGTTATTGCAGATGCATCATGAGATTGTACCATTGCAGGATTTTATTGATGCCTTACTAGAGCTATGCAGCCTTGATAAAGTAAGTGATAGAATTCTTAATCTCTATTTGGATTCTTTCAGTTTTGTTGATGGCATTTTTCAGAACTTTATCATGCGATACAGGCCACTTCCGATATGTTTTTGAACTCAGAATGTCATTCATTGTCTACTGATAAGTGATAAATGGTTTCTCGTAGAGCATAACTCTGCTTGAACCTCTTTTTTGAGATTATCTTATCATTATTTTCTTCGCGTACTTGACATTTGTTCCAGAATAATCCAAATTCCTGTTGAAACTTAGTATTCGGCATCCCGAGTGGCTTCTTATATTGACAGTTTTTACCATGCTTTCCTTGGATACCACAGATGGATAGGAGACAATTTATATTCCTGCATAATGTATCTTTAGTTATTCGAGAAATTTAATTGCTCCAAAGGGTATAAGATAATTTGAGTCTGTTTTTTTTTGCACATTTTTTGTTCAGGGGGCTGATTTATTGTACTTTATCAATAAAAGGTTTGAGGCGTCCTAACCCTAAACTGATAAATAGCTTCACCTAAAAGTATTTCGTTAAATTTTGTTGAAACTGATAATGAAAATTTCACATTTATTCTCATCCAAAGCATTGCATCGTGCATTAATTTTTATACTGTTTTTATTTTAATCTTTTTTAGCAGTTGAATTATTTTATTTCTGTTTTGGGTACATACCGGCTGAGAGGGGTTATAATGAAAAAGAAATGTTGTATTTTATTGTCTAGCTTTAGATTAGATTATGTAGTTGGTGTAATTTCCCTCTTGATTTGGTTTAGGTTAATTGCCACAATAGATTGATGAGGTTGCGGTGGACAAAATTATATCTTAATATTATTTCATGTATTAGGAGACCGATACTTGCAGAGGGGTTGTGATTGTGACGATGGTGTTGAAAATATTTATCAAATATAAATAAATAAAAGCAGAAATTGTGGCTGTGTTGTTTGATGCAAGATCTTTAGTCAACTATAGACGTGGTTAATGCAACAGTCACTATAGCTACATTATTCGGGCATAAAATTATTTATATATGTTCTAGGAGCTGAAGTAGGTTTTTCGAAAATTTAAATATAAATTAGGTATTGTTCGTTTAATTTGGGAGATATGAAATTAAATTGAGGTATTTTAAACTTAGATTGGGACTAATTTTATGCTAATATATAGGTTATAAATAGTGTTATGAGGCGCGTCTTTCACAATTTTTGGCTTGAAGATTTTTTTTTTCTAGTTTTATGTACTACGGGTGCATGTTGAATATCTCGGGTACGTTTAACTGTAGTACCTAATTATAATGGAAAGTTACCAACTTGTTCTATTTTGAGGTTTGCTTTTTCTTATTTTTGTAAATTTGTTCCTTTTTCTATTTTATCTCAATAATGTGTTATTGGTTTGTTGAATGAACTTGGTTTTGATAAAGAAAGGTAACACGTTAGAAATCAAATTTGTGAAAATAAGTTCTATTTTCTCACTGATTTCCTTTGTTTTTTATTTTTTACTAATTTTTTTTGGATTTTTTTGAACATTTCATTATTAATTATCTTAAATTTTGTATCCCATGCTTTCATTTAAAAAGTTGAATTATGGTATTAATTGACAACTTATAATCTATGAATTATCCTTTTTTTTCCATTAAAGCATGCTTCACATTGATTTAGCTGCATTAGGAAACCCTATGTTTGAGTCATTTTACATCAAATTGGTATCAGAGTTTCAGATTGTGTCAACGCACTGATTATAAGTGCAAGTAATAATAAGGTAACTTTACATATTGTGAAGTATGAACTTTTAGCTATGATAATCTTGTTAAAATAAGGATTACTAATTTGAAAACCAATGAAATTTATTTACATGAACTAGAGGTGGATTTCATATATAACGATGCACCAGTTCATTTAAATCTTAATTCTAGTAGTAAACATAAACTATAAAATTTTGACATATATGATAACATAACTAGAAAAATTATAGTTAAATTGTTAACTATGATGAGAAATTAGTTGTAAGACAATTGCAGCTTGGTTATTAGATGCTGATTACTTATTTGACCGACAAACTATGTTTGATTAACAACTAGAGTAATTTCCAAAACTGAAATTAAATGGTTGTTAAAATCTGTTGCATGACCATGGAAAGAGGCAAAAAATTTGGAAGAGAACCTGCTACGACATGGATTGAATTGAAAGAAACTGTGAAGAAAAAATATTTACCTTTTATCATATCTTTAATTTAATTATTAAAAAATTAAACAATTTCATTATCGAATTACATGAGCAAATTTGAAGAGTTGTTGTGTTATGGGATATTTGATGATGTTAAGATCACATTCTCTAGGTCAAGAGAGAGATGACAGTTCAATGCATTTCCATCACTCGAGTATGCTTTTTAATATATATTATATTTTGAACAAATAGTAAAACTTCATGTGTCTTAGTGGGTTATTGCATTTTTTGGTAGTGCATTCTTTTTTCAAAACAAATAATTTCAATTTGTTGTACCTAACTCATGTTTGGATCTACTACTAATGCTATTGCAGTCAATAAGGGCACCTATCCCGTTAGGAACCTCTACACAAATTTTGCGGAGGAAAAATATAGCATCAGTGATTCTAATGACATTCATGAATATCATGTGTTGTATCATTTGTTACTCCAAAGGTTGAGTTTGACTGAAATAGAGTTGCAATTTCTTAAATCGATTTTAAAATTGGGGAGTTTCAGTGAGTTTTATGAATATCATGTCTAAATCAATCATAGATTGCATGAATTTGGGACGTATGTAATATTCACAATCATATACTATACTTTAAGTAGATAAAATTATTATCTATGTTATCTCAACCTAATTGATATAATATTGCGTGATGGAACTTTATTATATGATCTTGATGTAACTCATTTTGAATGTCCAATGCATAGGCTTTTAACACTGATGAGTGAGTAGTTTAGAAACCTGCAAAGCTTAAGAATAAATCTGAGTCTGCAAAAAAAAAAATTGTAATATTAAAAATAGATTTTACATATTATAAGGGAACATTCATTTGATAGTGAAAATATAAGGGTGTGATCTATGCCTTATTATTGATGATGTTAATCAATCATAGAATGATTTTAAAAACTATTGTCTCGGTAAACTTTTCAATGATGTTTTGAATAATCGCTGCTTAATTTGAGTCATTAGGGGATGAATCTTGTAGAAAATATTAAGTNTTTTAACACTGATGAGTGAGTAGTTTAGAAACCTGCAAAGCTTAAGAATAAATCTGAGTCTGCAAAAAAAAATTTGTAATATTAAAAATAGATTTTACATATTATAAGGGAACATTCATTTGAGAGTGTAAATATAAGGGTGTGATCTATGCCTTATTATTGATGATGTTAATCAATCATAGAATGATTTTAAAAACTATTGTCTCGGTAAACTTTTCAATGATGTTTTGAATAATCGCTGCTTAATTTGACTCATTAGGGGATGAATCTTGTAGAAAATATTAAGTTAAATGACTTGTTGATCACTAATGTAAGAAGGGATTCATTATGGGAAATATGAGTCCCTTGCTTTGCTTACACCAATGAAAAATAGTGATTGAGGGATGTGTGTGGATTATAAAGCCAACATGGGAGCAACAGGACACTTTCCAATTATTGTAGCCACGGTTTTGGTGGCCTTCTCTTACTTCTACCTTTACCCATTATGGGAGCAACGAGACACTTTCCACCCCCCTGGGCTGCTCAAATCTTATTTTGGTCCCCCTCCCCCTCCTGGTTGGCTAAAGATCAATGTGGACGAAGTTCTTCTCCCCTCTCATTCGGTCGGCCTTGGCATGTTTATTTGGACGAGGTTGGCGATTGCCCGGTGGCTTCGAGAAAAAAAGGGAACAATAGGAAAATGCGAGAGTGGAGCTTGAGGCGGTGCTGACTATCAAGCATTGATTTCAAAATTGNACAATAGGAAAATGCGAGAGTGGAGCTTGAGGCGGTGCTGACTATCAAGCATTGATTTCAAAATTGGATGTTTGAGGCACGCAGGATTATCATCGAAGGTGATAATAGCAATGTTATTGATTTTCTCTAAAACACCATGGATCACCGAAACCGACAACATCAAAACATTCCGAACATAGCTTTTTCTTTCGGCAATCAAACTGGTTATTTTTCACTTTACTCCTCGATTTCGTAATAACATGGCCAATTTTTGTGTCAGAAAGCCTTGCATGATAGTTTTTTGCTTTCTGATGTGAATACTTCACATGAACTTTTTTCTTTCATAGAAAATGATAGGATGCATACTTGTAATGCTCAAGGGATATAGTTTTGTACTTTTATCCTTTTTTTTATTAATGCAAAATGCACCTTTCATGGATAATAAAGCCAACAATAAATTTAACATCAAATTTAAATTCTATATACCACATTTGGACAATAATGTACTAATATATACGATGATTGGTGGTGGTGTGATGTTTTGTGAAATTATTTAACTAACTTAATTTGTCAAATTAAAATAAGAGGTGATATGTGAAATTATATGAGAAACCAATGTCTTGCGAGTTAATTTGACCAAATATTTTATGAATATTAATGATGCATTTTGGATAAACCAATGTGCTTAATACTTTTATGATGATATTGAACCATGTCTTGCTACTTTTTATTGATTTTTTTTTGTTATTTATTTTGATGATATTTTAATTTATAGTAATAAACTAGATGATCATTTTTTGCATAATAGTAAAGTAATTAATGTTTTACAAACTAAGAAATTATATGAGAATTTGAAGAAATGTTTTTTTACTCAAACTTTGATCTTTTTAGATTTCTTATGTTCGAGGTGGCTTAGTTGTTGATTTTAACAAAGTTAAAATTATAAATGAATAGCCGAAAACAATCTAACGTATCTAATGTTTGGATATTTATTGTTTGTCTATTTATTATAGACAATTCATGAAAGGTTTTATTATTGTTACTACTCTACCTATACAAATATTATTGTTATAACTCTAATTAAAATTATCAAAAAATAAAAAAAATTATATATACTAAATATATTGATCATGCTCTTGCTGAGATTAAAAGGACTTATGTATTTTTACTGAAGTTATTTGATTTTAATAACTTGTTTGAGTCAAGAGGGACATCCTATTGTTTTCTATAGTGAGAAATTAAATGAAACTAGATAAAAATATTCAATCTAAGACCGTGAAGTCTAAGATGCCATGCATGCTTTTCAATGTTGGAGAAATTATTTTTTACCTATGGGATTTGTGTTTTATTATGATGATCAGTTTTTAAAATATGTGAATTCTTAAAAGAAGCTAGGGCACTGGCATGCCAAGGGGGTTCAGTTTCTACAAAAAAGTATTCTTTTGTCCTTACTCATTGCGTGGTTCTACTAACAAATAGAGTTTCCGCCATTCTTCATATAATGCAAGTTCCATTGTCTCATTTGATCATATAAAAGAGGAACATGCCACTTATAGGAAATTTGGCAAAATTTATCAATGCTTAAGTTTTTTTTTTTGATAAAATCTTGAAGATTAAATATAATTATTTGTTTGAAGGTACTCATGTCTTTATTCTTGATTTTTTTTTATTTTAGAATTATATGTTAGAAATGCTCTTAGAAATTTGTAGAGAGATAATACCATTGCAATGACTGAGAATATATATTTCTGGCTAAGTCTGAAAAGTGATTTAGTACAATAGGTTTCATAATATAGAACTTTTCAATTTGCTAGAAATAGTTTTTTTTTTTTTTAACAGTTGATTCTTTTATTTCTACACTTCAGATGATCTATCTGTTAGTTTGTGATTGCTAGAATTTATATCTTGGCTTTTTTTATTGTACTTACTATAAGATTAAGGACATTATGATGGACATCATTATATTTTCTTATTTTTTTGAAGTATCAGATTGACCGTTGTTGCAGGATTGTGATTGAGATTGGGGTTTGGGAAATATTCATTACATTAAAAAAAATAAAAGAAGCTATGGCCATTTGGCTTGACATTTCCTAGTTATGGTATATTTTATTTCTATAACAGGTATTGTAGTAGGTTACTTTAGCGTGATGCTACTTGCATGTTGGTATTAGCACACGTCTCTTTGGAAGAACAAAATGATTGTAGTCAGTTACTTTGGAATTTTTTGAGTTTAAAATGGTAACATTTGGTTATTTCAGTGAAATTGAAATTAAATTTGTTAATTTAAACTTAAATTAGGGTTTATCTTATGCCATGCTTACCTACTTGCCCAGATTTTGAGGACACTATAAATAGTAGTACAAGTGCCATTGCTAACTTTGGAGAAAATTATCTCCCTGCATTGATGCGAGACATGAATTTTTTTCTTAAATTTTTGATTAACTTTGTACCTTATTGTATTTTTTCTTCATAGAATATTATTAGCTTGCGGAATCTTTTAATTTTGATTAAAAAAATTGGTATACTGAAAATTTAAGATGGGTAAATTAATTCAAATTGCTTGTTGATTTTACTTGTTTTCTATTTTGCTGAAATTCTTAGAGATTTTCGATAATTTCATAATGATTTGTTATTAAATTCTAATTTCAGGTGGTTTCATTTTACCATTGAGTTTTCGGAGTGATTGGGAACTAATGATATGGGAATCATTAATTTTTAATTTTACTTTGAACGAGTATACTCCATATGAAATTTAATGTATAAGAAAAGTTAACCCTGACTCGCTGTCCGTTAATGATGAATGCAGTCTTTAAGAGGCAAAAGAGAGTATATTTATGATAATTAATGTTTTGAACTACAAATAGACAACCTCCGAACTATTCATTGGTCAGAGCTATATATGCTATTGGTGTGCCTTTTTAAATGTGGGTGCACCGTTTTAAATGTTGTTGAAGTCCAATGCTTTCCTTTTTTATAATTCCATGTTATGTTTTGCATGTTGTGTTGCTATTGCTCTTAAATGCCTTGTTCTCCTACGATGTTTGTTTGCTGCTGCTGTTTGCCTCATTGTGTTTCTTGTTATTATGGTGAACTTTTCTTTATTGGTTTGTTTCTTGGACATTGAGCATTGAAAATTGATACTGTATATAAATATTCTGTTTCATTCTTCTAACAAATCTCCAAGCAGACTAGCTGTTTGTGTACAATAAATATGATTTTGAAACTGTTATTTTTATTTCTCTTTCATGTCTGGCATTCTTTGCATTTAGGAACAGATTTTTGTTTGCTTCTAGCTTTTTCAATTTTTCTTTTTTGTGTTACAGGCTGTGGCCCATGTATCTTTGCGCATATTGCATACTACCTTGCAACATTTGAGCCTTGATTCTAGTTGTCAGGTAAAGATGTATTGCATCTGATGAATTCATTATTGTCCCATTTTTATTATGCGGATCTCGTTCTTCCCCATCTATTGACTTTTTAGTATATATTAAAGTTATGTTTCACCTCTGATTCAAATAATGATCTCGGTGAATTGAATATATCTGAAGTTAATTATTCTGTGTTTATCTGCTTTATGCATAGTTTTTTGCTTGAAATAACGATTATATTTGCCACTTTTTATTGCAATATTCTTTTTTCAGAATTCAATGCTATTCATATTTGTTTTTGCTATTCACTTCCTCAAGAGTTTTACTTGCCCCAACCATATTTCTGAGAATGTTGTACAACTTGTTGCAACAAAAAATTTACTTGGTTTACCTTGGTATTGTGAATTTGTGGATGTTTTCCCATGATGTTTAGTGGTGCGTTATTTATTAAGGGCCGTGCAATGCACTACTCTATCCCAGAAATGAATTGAACATCACACGTATGTGATATTAATGGCTTAGCATGAATAAATATTGTATTGACAATACTAGAAGTGTCACCAATGTTACTTTAATGGATTTATTTTACATTGATCGCCTAACCTGCTTTTTTGCAGGGGCTAGGGATTGAACCGGTCCTACCGGTTCCGCAAGCCAACCGGTTCAACAGGAAGAATGACTCTCGGTCTGGNCATGCCCGGTCCTAATTCTATACATCAATATAAAATATAGAATTAAGATACGGGGCACGAGCATCTGCTCCTAGTCTCCTCCACGTAGTTCCCGTGCTAACGCTCGGAACCCGTGCCCGTATCTTATTTCTGCTACAGGACTCTCCTAG
>JXCR01124425.1:0-13963 GCA_002079205.1 Phalaenopsis hybrid cultivar | reverse complement strand
TTGAAGATAATTTTTCCTTGATTTCTATCGAGAGTATTCTTAGGTAACTTCAGTTATCTAAGATGTAATTAACTATAGGGGCTTGCCCTTATAGGAAGCTTTTCCCGAACCCAGCATAATATAAACCCTATTTAATTCCTTATGTTAAATAGGGGAATTTGTCGGCCAATACATTGGTTTCGCATGTCAAACGGATGTCATATATTTCTTAGTTTATTTGATCAAACCTCACCCTCAAGTCTTGTGTTTATCCCATGGGGTAGATACAGGATTTGAGAGTTGGATGCTTTTTCATTTAAACTATGGAAAATATGAGGTCAGTTTTATTTCATATTTTTCTAAAATTATATATATATATATATATATATATATACGTAAATTAAAAAGTCCTTCCGAAGCGGGCAACGAGATTTCAATTCTGATGCCCGACAGCTTCCTACGGGCAAACCCCACACCAAAAATAATGCCGACATATATAAACTTCTTTAATAGTGTATTTCTTATATCAGGTGGTAGGGTATCACTTACAATATTATTCACCATATCAGCATACCACGATACATCCATTTCATCAATATTATATAATTGTTCATCAGAGAAATTCTCTAAAATTTCATTTACAAAATTAATTGTTGCTTCTATTTCTGTTTTAGACAAATGATCAGCTATTTGATTATCATTTCCCTTTTTATCAATCACGGTAAAATCAAACTCTTGCAATAAAAGTATCCATCTAATTAATCTTAGTTTAGCATCCTTCTTTTGCATTAAGTATTTAATAGCAGAATGATCTGTATGCACTATATATTTAGTTTCAATTAAATAAGGTCTAAATTTATTAAAGGAATAAACAATAGCTAATAACTCTCTTTCATTAGTGCTATAATTAATTTGAGCATCATTTAGAGTCTTACTAGCATAATATATAACTTTAAAAACTTTGTTGTCTTTGTCCTAATACAACCCCAATAACATAATCACTAGCATCGTACATTACTTCTAATGGTTTTTTCCCAAGCAGGTGGTACTATTATAGGTGCAATGACTAACTTTTTCTTTAATAATTCAAAGGTTTTTTTGCATTCTTCATTAAAATCAAAATTTGTATATTTTTCTAAAAGTTGGCATAGAGGTTTAGTTATTTTTGAAAATTTTTTTGTGTAGCAGCTGTAAAAACCAGCATGTCCTAGAAAACTTCTCACCCCTTTAACATTAGTAGGCGGTTGTGATTTTCTTATAACTTGAATTTTTGCAGAATCTACCTCCATGCCTTTTTCAAAAATTTTATGCCCAAGTAGAATACCTCTTGCAACCATAAATTGATATTTTTCCTAAGTTAATACTAAATTAGCTTTTTTACATACTTCCAGAATTTTTTCTAAATTATTAAGGCATAATTCAAATGAAGTTCCAAACATGAAAAAATCGTCAATAAAAACATCCATTCCATGTTCTATAAAATTGCTAAAAATTGCATCATACATCTTTGAAATATTGCAGGTGCATTGCATAGTCCAAAAGACATTCTACAAAAAGTAAATATTCCATATGGGCTTGTAAATGTTGTTTTCTTTTGATCCTCTAGAGTAACTAGAATTTTGTGATAGCTGGTATATCCATCTAAAAAGCAATAATACTTATTCCCAGCCAATCTATGAAACATTTGGTCTAGAAAGGGTAAACGAAAGTGATTTTTTCTTGTGGCCATATTTAATTTTCTATAATCAATGCAAATTCACCAACCAGTTACTTATCTTATTGGTATTAATTCATTTTTCTCATTTTCTTTAACAATCACTCCTCCTTTTTTCGGTACACAGTGAATTGGACTTACCCAAGAACTATCTGAAATAGGATAAAAAATTCCATCATCTAAACATTTTACAATCTCTTTTTTAACAACTTCTTTCATTATTGAGTTTAATCTTCTCTGACGATCAGCTTTAGGTTCATGTTCTTCATCTAATAAAATTTTGTGCATACAAATTAAAGGACTGATTCCTTTAGTATTTTCTAAAGTCCATCCAAAAGCCTTTTTATACTTTTTTGACATTTTTATCAACTTAGAAGATATAATAACAAGCAATGTAGATGATGTTCCTAAAAATACATACTTTAAATGGGTAGGTAATTTCTTTAATTCAAGTTCAGGTGGTTTAATACTTGAAGGAGTAAGATTTTTACTGTTGTTTTCCAACAAGTCTAACGTTCCAAATTTTCCCTGAATATAATCCAAATCTTCTTCCTTACTTTCATCTTCATTCTCAAAAATTTTCTCTTGCTTAAATTAATCTTTGAATTCTTTCTTAAACTATTCATTACTTACATAATCAGCTACTTCCATCCTGAAACATTCATTATCTTTTTCTATTGCAGGATAATTCATAGCTTTAGCTATATTAAATTTTATTTCTTGATCATTAACTCTCAATATTAATTCCCTTTTTTGTACATCTATTACAACTCTTCCAGTTGAAAGAAATAGTTTCCCTAAAATAATAGAAATTTCCTTATCTTCCTCCATATCCAATACTATAAAGTCTATAGGGAAAATAAATTTATCAACTTTTACTCGTACATCCTCCATAATTTCTTTTGAATAAGTTATTGATTGCTCAATTAACTGAAGAGTTACAGTAGTAGGGGAAATTTCTCCCAAACCTAAACATTTAAGAATTGATAAGGGCATAAGATTGATATTTTAGTACATCCTTCGTAAATTCCACATAACCTGACATTTGTTCCAAAGCTTCAACAAGAGGTATATTTATCATTAACTTCTTAAGTATTTCCAAAAAATTTGTAAGTTGTTTATCTTTATCCTTTTGCTTCAGTCATTCAGGAAATGGAGGTGATGGTTTTTCAAAAGGAACCTGTGTTTGTTCATTTTTCTGTTGATCATTTTCCATTTCTTCCTTCTCTTCACTAAATTTAGTTTCTCTTTGGATTCTTGTTTCTATTTTGTTTCCACTTCGTAAATGAATAGCTTTAAATTGCTCTTTATTATGATCTTTGGGATTAATCTCCACAGTACTCGGAAGAATTCCAGAAGGTCTGTTACTAAGTGCAGTAGTAATATGTCCGAATTGATTTTAAATATTTCTAATAGCATACCCTTGGTTCTGTATTTGATTTCTCATATTCAAAATCAATTCTTCCATCGTCAACTTCTTTTCCTTAACTTGTGTGTTAGGATTAGATTTAAATCATGTAAGATAATAAGGTCAACAATTAGGATTTCTTTGATTGTTCAGATTTCTAAATGGATTCACTAAATTATTATAATTATTCCAACTAAAATTATGGGGATTTTCCATCCAGGGTTTAGAAAGTTAGAATAGGGATTATTTTTTTGATTATTTATAGCATTTAAGGCTTTATAAGATGGTTGAGTATCAAGAATCTATCCTAGTGAATTTTCTTCCAATACTGGAGGTATTTGAGAATAATTCACTCATATTTGATCAATCTTTTTAGAAAATAACAGCAATTTGAGATGTCAAAATATACATTACATCAAATTTATGAATACTAGATACTCTCTTAGGATTTACCCTTTCAGAGGGCCATTAAAAATTGTTAATAGTCATTTCTTCAATTAAAGAGTATGCTTCATCAAAAGGTTTTGACATTAATGATCCTCCCGCAGCAGCATCAATAATAGATCTTAATGATCCTACTAATCCATTATAAAGGTTTGAATTATTAACCAATCTGGTAAAGCATGGTGTGGACATTTTCTAAGAAGATCCTTAAATCTTTCTGAGGCTTCATATATTGATTCCCTTTCAAATTGACAAAAAGATGTAATATCATTTCTATGTTTAGCAGTTTTCGAAGGTGGAAAATATTTAGCCAACAATTTTTCCAATAGTTCTCCCCATGTTCTAATAGATCCAGGTGCTAATGAATTTATCCAAGCCTTAGCTTTATCCCTTAACAAAAAAGGAAAAAGTCTAAGCCTAACAACATCATTAGACACTTTGTCATATTTAAATGTATCACAAATTTCAGGAAAACTAGCAAGATGTAAGTTAGAGTCTTCAGTAGGTGATCCTCCAAACTATTTATTTTATAAAATTTTAATAATAATAGGTTTAAGCTCAAATGAATTAGCAGCAACATCAAGATTTTGAATAGTTAAATGAAGTTCATCTGCTGTCAGATTCACATAATCTTTTAAATGTCTTTGTCTATTCTCATTTATTAGATTTTTTATATTATTCGCCATTTCTTTCAAATTCTTAACTTCTCTTTATTGTTTTCAAAATTTTCTAATTGTATGTTCTAATTCTGAATTGTAAGGTACTAAACTTTTAGATCCAATATTTCACAAAAATAAATAAAGTAAGCTAAGTAAAAATCTTTAAAAATACAATATTAATTAAATTCTTTTTTGATTTTTTTATATTTTATTTATTTATTTATTTTTGTTTTTATATATTTTTATAGTATATATATAATCTCTAAATACCCTAATTTATCAAAACTATTTAGTTTAATTATATTTAACCGTTACCTTCCTCAGCAACGGCGCCAAAAACTTGATAAAGATTTTTTTAATGTAAGGATTTATAAAGTTGACACCACTACAGTGCCAAAAGCTTGATCCTTGTATGAGAAGTAAGTTGTGTAAAATATATATAAATATAGGTAATTAATAGTGGGACTTTACGCAAGCTTACTNTTTGAGCATCATTTAGAGTCTTACTAGCATAATATATAACTTTAAAAACTTTGTTGTCTTTGTCCTAATACAACCCCAATAACATAATCACTAGCATCGTACATTACTTCTAATGGTTTTTTCCCAAGCAGGTGGTACTATTATAGGTGCAATGACTAACTTTTTCTTTAATAATTCAAAGGTTTTTTTGCATTCTTCATTAAAATCAAAATTTGTATATTTTTCTAAAAGTTGGCATAGAGGTTTAGTTATTTTTGAAAATTTTTTTGTGTAGCAGCTGTAAAAACCAGCATGTCCTAGAAAACTTCTCACCCCTTTAACATTAGTAGGCGGTTGTGATTTTCTTATAACTTGAATTTTTGCAGAATCTACCTCCATGCCTTTTTCAAAAATTTTATGCCCAAGTAGAATACCTCTTGCAACCATAAATTGATATTTTTCCTAAGTTAATACTAAATTAGCTTTTTTACATACTTCCAGAATTTTTTCTAAATTATTAAGGCATAATTCAAATGAAGTTCCAAACATGAAAAAATCGTCAATAAAAACATCCATTCCATGTTCTATAAAATTGCTAAAAATTGCATCATACATCTTTGAAATATTGCAGGTGCATTGCATAGTCCAAAAGACATTCTACAAAAAGTAAATATTCCATATGGGCTTGTAAATGTTGTTTTCTTTTGATCCTCTAGAGTAACTAGAATTTTGTGATAGCTGGTATATCCATCTAAAAAGCAATAATACTTATTCCCAGCCAATCTATGAAACATTTGGTCTAGAAAGGGTAAACGAAAGTGATTTTTTCTTGTGGCCATATTTAATTTTCTATAANGCATAATATAAACCCTATTTAATTCCTTATGTTAAATAGGGGAATTTGTCGGCCAATACATTGGTTTCGCATGTNTCTCCAATTCAACACCCAACAAAGAATATTTCCCTATTCATTTGCACTTAATTTCATGAATGAATTTCTCCTTCATGAAATCAAATATGATCCTCACTCTGTTGTAGAACGTATACCCAATTTTCTAGATCATATGTTTTAATTTAACAAATTAATTGGCCAAATTAAAAGGTAAATTAAGTTCAGAGTTGAAAAACCATCAAACTTTATTTTATATTTTAATTATGGGACATTCAGATAATTTATTTATTTCTCCACATCTTAGAGTTGGGGGAAGATAGAGGAAACTACTTAGACTTCATGAGAATGATACGATAAAACAAAAATTTCATATATAAAAGAAAGTTCATACAACACTAAATAAACAAACAAACATATCTATAACTCTTTTTCAAAGCAAATTCTTTGTAGCCTTTCCTTAGAAATACAAGAAGAAGAAATCTCACTTTTCTCCTTCTCCAACATCTTACAAAAAGTTTCACACTAAATCTCACCAAAAAAACTCTAAACTATGAAAGCAAAATTACTAATTGACTCTAATATGTGGTGGAATGAAGATGGATTATGGAAATGTAGCGTGGTGGAATGTTCAGAGCAAAAAAATGAATGTAGAGGAGCCCCTTTTCTGATGAAATTTGGCCGCAAAAAAGCCCAAGGTCAGTTCTCCAAGAGGTGCCTCCAAAAACTCTTCAAGAATCATCCAAATACATCAAACCTTCTAGAAGTAGAGTCTGAACCGCCTTTGGTGCCCTCGGATCTAATCTGGCGCCGTCGACGCTCAGTAAAAATCCTCTAGCTTTTGGTTGTTCTACGCTGTTGGCGCTAACCTTGGCGTTGATGTAGTAGAGTATTTCCTTAAAAACTTTGTTTTGACTCCAAATTCCATCATTTTTACTTCATTTTTGCTTTAAGCTCTAAAAATCAACAACTTGCAAGAAGCATCAAAATACCTTCCATTAAAGTGCAATATCACCAAAAATAGGTTTCAAATACGGGCCTAAAAATGCTTATATTTTCAATGTATCAGTGATGGTTACCTCTTATTGGGTGTCTCAAGAGGTGGTTGAAATAGTTTTGAATAGATTTGGCCAACCCCTCTTATGTAGTCAAATGAGTCACACTTTCATATTATAGGGAAATGACACATATCATCCTTAATCATGTCTTGGATAAGGGTTTATGCAAGTTTTTTTCACACATTGGATGAAGGCGGAGGTCAATGGTGAACTCAACACATCTTCATCTCAAATTTCATGAAAGAATGACAGCTCCTTCTTTTCTTCCTGATGGTGTTTAACCTTGGTTAAAATTGTGGGTCATGAGTTATTTAATGTGTTAACCCTTGTGTGGCGCGTCTCATAAGTCATGGATGACCCATTGGTGACTCCTCAAAAATTAGATTTAGTTTTAAAATTCAATTATGGGTTTTTGATGTCATATATGGTGTCATGGGTTTAAATTTATTTTTGGGTTATTTGCTTATAGTTCCATTTTAATTAATTATGTAATTAATTAAAAATGTAGAAAATTATAATATTAACCAATAATTTGGTCAAAATTATTTTGGGAGTTAACTATTTGACCAATTTTATCAATTTGGTTCAAATTAAATATTTTGACCAAAGTTGATCAATGTTGACTAGAGTTGAATAGTTTGATCAAAATTGACCAAATGGGTCAATATTGACCAATATGGTCAATGTGGGTGTCATTAGGTCATGGATTGACCATTTTGACCAAGTTTGACCATTTGGTCAAAGGTTGACCAATATTAATTAATGTAGGGGTCATTAGGTCATGGGTTGACCATTTTTACCATGTTTGAACATTTAGTTCAAGGGTTGACCAGTATAGTTAATGTTTTAGCTCATTAGGCCATGGATTGACCATTCTGACCAAGTTTGACCATTTAGATCAAGGGTTGATCATTAAAGTCAATGTAGGCATTAAGTCATAGATTGACCATTTTGACCAAGTTTGATCATATAGGCCAAGGGTTGACCATTATAGTCAATGTAGGGGTCATTAGGTCTTATATTGACCATTTTTACTAAGTTTGACCATTTAAGTCAATGTTTGACGATTGGTCAATGAGCCCCTAAATTAGGGTTTAATTGATTCATCTAATATGTCTTCAGAATTTTGACTCAAAAAGGGTATTTTAAGATTTAATCCTAAACGTTTGGGCTAAAGGCGTCTTGAAGATTTATTACGAAGTTAACACTAATAATTTTCTTCCTAAGGTAGTTTACGATTGTAATTGATAAAGTGGCCTCACAAAAATGTGATCAGCAAGGACTACAAGTAACGTATGAGTATCGAGGGCAATCATCTTCTCAAGTTTCATCGAATAGTATCCTTGGTCTTTATTCTCTTCTTTTATTAAAGGTCATTGAGGTAGGAGATACCATTCCAAAATCCCACAACGTATCTCTCATTTTAGCACACATTAACATTATTGTCATTTCCCTAACAACGTAGACCGTAGACTTAGACAAGCCCGATGATTGATATGTAGCAAAAATTAATATTCCTAGTTGCTCACAAGAATTTAAATACCTTAAAGAAGACTCAAATCTTTGAGCATTGGGTCAGTTAATGTAGGATAAGTAGTTTAAAGTATTTTTTTTTATTTAGATGAATTAATGGGTCTCGACGCATAACTTGGTGGACCCCTAAAAGTTTTAATGGATGTTTTTCAGGGACAAAGAATAATAATTAAACTATTCTTAAAAATATCCAAAAGATCATAAAAATGTTCGAGGCATAACCTTAAGAAATATTTAAAACCCTTTGAAATGTTTTGAGTTGATTTGAACTTATGATATTGTTCAACTAATCATCTGATGTTAGATTTTGTTTCAATGAATTAATACGCCTTATGCTCTGTGAGCATTAATATTTCAATTATCCTAAGAGTGGGGTACTTCAAATATTCACTTGGTATTTTACTTAACAGTTATGTCAACGAGTACCCTTAGGGCAAACCTCAAGTCATTAATGACCTTGTACCCATCACTAAAGCTGGGTTTGTAGTATTAAGGGTATCAATGAATTAATCATGTTCCTCTTTTCTAATGATCATTAAACAAGTTCAATATCAAGCCTTAACTCACTACCAAGCCTTTAAATTCAATCTCGAGGCACATTTGTAATAGTCAAAATGTAAATTTAAGTGAAATCAATTCTCATCAAATGATCATGTTATCATCTAATCACCAGTTAGAGGGTCGTCAAATAAGTGAATTGATATCTTCCTAGCAAAAGCACACAACTTTAGGAACATCCAACTGAAAAAACTTTGAAGTCATAACAATTAAAAAAATTACAATGTTACCCTTATCGTGAAAAAGTGAAAAATTACTTTATATGTGTTAACCCATTATGCTTCAAGCAACAAAAAGGGTTTATTTTGACGAAAATTACCCACTTACCTTTGGTTATCCTAAAATTTAATTAGGATATCAAAATCTCAAAATTACCCTTCACTCATGGGTCTTTCCACTTGATAACTCTTTAAATACAATTCAAATGACTTCAAATTTTTTATGGTACCAAACTCATGTGTTAATTAAAATATAAGAGGAGAAATAATGATTTTTTTCATTTTATTTAATTTATATAATTATTATAGCTGAGAAAAAAGGATTTCAATATTAGTTTTATTTAACTAATCAAAGTAACTTTTCTATTCATGGAAAATTTTTTAGAGGTTCACTTGGGTCAAAACACCACTTCGATAGAATTTCATGAATATTCAAATTATACCTAAATATTATAGTTATTTACTGATTTTAGTGATTATTTAAATATAAAATGCTATTTATATTCAAAAATTACTTGTTATATTTTTTCTTAAATTTCTCTAAGTCCAAAGAACCAAACAAACAAAATTTTGTTTTATTTTTATTTTTATTTTTATTTTTTAATTATTTTAATGGAAAATTAAGAAAAATACATTTTTGGCATTTTGAAATATATAAATAAATTAGAATATTAGAAAAAATATTTTATAACATCCCAGGTAATTAGGGAATAATTAGTAACAATTTGGGTATTTGCATATTTTTGTAATTTATTAATGCTTTTTCATTATCTTTAATTCAAAAAGGTAGCAAAAAAATGAATTATTTATTCTAAAATAATTTTTATCTTTCCTAGGTGCCCCTGATCAAAAGGAACTCAGAAAAGCACTTTTCATAATTTTCGCATTTATAGTTTATTTATTTTAATTATTTTAATGCTAAAATCTCTTTTTAATCGAAAAAAAGACTGTAGTATTAAATATAGCTCAATTGGACTTCAAATTTTGATAGAATGTTCAAAAGACTAATATTTATAGAGTGGAACTAATTTTGTTATTTTTTTTAATAATATTATATCTAATTAAATTTTAATCAATTTTTTAAAATTTTAGACACTTAATTAGCTATAAAATTATGCACAACCATTTTAATGCATTTTTTATTTTTCCTAGTGACCTCTGACCACAGGGATCCTACCAAAATAAAACTCATATTTTTTTATGAACATTTTAATTTATATAATTAATTTAATTAAAATTAGGTCAATAGACTTGAGCATTAGGGTTTCAGAGCTAGAGGTGTCCTCTGATTTTAAAAAACCAGAAAATATCCTCACTCTCATGAGGAATCAACCCCAAAGTTTCAAGCCACAAAGATTAATATTTACTAAATTAAAGTTAAAATAGTTCAGAGGGTATTGAATTAATGAAAAATAGAGACAAATTAAATAATATTTATTTATTCCATATTATTTTTCTCTATCCACTGAGCAAGAAGGTATTTTTATTTTATTTTTATGATTTTTATACACTAAGATTTGAATTTTTAAAGTTTCAGTATTTTATTAAATCATAAATACCCTTCATTTTCTACTTATCCATGCGACGCTGACTGGATCCTCAGCGGATTCAAACGACCACATGGCACAGTCACATTTGACTCCACCTTCCATATCAACTGCCACGCTGGACCTGCTTAATGAACCATCTCCTTGTCTGACTCCTCCTCTGTAATTGGATCAATACACACACAAATGGATGACATCTGTTTATCGTCCTCATCTGCTCTAAATTAAGGACTATCCACACTAAAACACTTCAATCTCACTCAATGCTCAACAAAATTACTCACAGTTTGTTCTTATAGCTTCATCTAGTCATGAAGAACATATCAATATGACTAGTTACATTTGAAGTTAACATTCTCTTCACAATTGATGAAACCAAGCATGATTTTAGGGTTTGTGATTTATACCTTAGCCCAAGAGGTGATGCATTGATTGGGTTAGTTGTAGATGTTTGTTATGACTCCATGAAGCTCCTCCAAGCACCAAATTGAGCTGAGGTTGAGCCTAGGCAAGAGTTCAATCAAGGGGTGATGCGGTCGGAGTGCTTAACAAAGGGGGGGTTTTGATGGGGAACTTCCATGTTTGGTATGAGGCAGCTTTTGAGTGGTTCAATTTGAGTTTTGGTGGAGTTTAATGGAGAGATCAAAAACACCTCATATTTTGAACTCAAAATTTAGTTGAGGTGGTGGATTTTAGTGGGGGAAAATGGTTGGATTGATTTTAGGAAGTCTCAAGGAAGCATTGTGAGAAATTTATAAGCCTCTCTTCCATTTGGCCATGGAGCAGAAATCTTAAATAACGAGAGAATTATGGCATAACTTTCCAAGCCAGAGGGCTGGAGAAAGAAGCAATTATGGAGGGTTGAACAACGCCAATGAACAATGGCGGAGAGCCACATTAGATGGGTGTAATGGGGTTAAAACCAACAGGAAGGCTCTCTTAGTTTTGGGTTTTCTGGCCACTAGACTAGGGGAGGTGGCTAGCTGGCTTAAGGAACCAAGGAGGACGTTTAATGGTGATTAGGATGGGCGTTTAATCACTTTCACTCATTATTAGGCCACTTGACCAAAATTTTGAAGGATTCCCACAAATCAAGGGACCCTTTGTCGATGGCACCTCTAGGGTGGGCTAAGAGCATTTAGGGTGGTTCTTAGGCTCCAATTGGTAGCTGAGGTGGTCTATGATGGGTTAAAACATGTGGAATCAAGTGGGGTTAAGGTTTGGGTTCAAAATTGGTCATTTTTTTTTGTAATTTGGTTTGAACATAGGTAGATCTTGGGTTGAGATGTTGTCACAAGGCATTTGGGAATCCGTTTATGACGCTCAATTAGGAGGAATTTGGACTTTGGGGCAAAATTGGGGATTTTGATTTGAGTTGGATTTGGGCTAGGCTTGAGGCTAGCTTAAGGACAATTGAAAGTTTTATTTGTTATACATGGATGTTATGAAAAGTTTAGAATCAAAATTGAGAAAATTGAATAGGTTAAAGTGTTTTTTTTAATAAAACTTTGACTTAAGGTCAAATTGGGGGTTAAAATTCTACTTGGAATTTGTGTTTGAAGTTGAGTTCAATTAGGCTTCAATTTAGTTCAAAATTTGTTAAGATATTTTAAAAATTGAGTTTAGGTTTGAATTTGGGAAAAATTGAAATCAATTTGGTGGAATTTGGATGTGATTTGAGGTAACTGGACCTTAAAGGGTGAAATTAGGATTTTGGTCAAAATAGGTCAAATTGGTAAAATTGGACTACATGAGTGGTCAAGATTGGTTTTGAAAGTGTTTGGAATGATTTTGGAGGTTTTGGGAATTTTTGGGCCGCCACGTGTATTTTCGTAATTTTCATAATTTTTTGGGTATTTTTGGAAATTTGTAAATTTTTGGATATTTTGGGCAATTTGAGTAGATTGAAATGGGTTGAGATGATCTTTGCACAAAATTGGGTAATTTGGGTTATTTTTGAAAATTTATGGTTTTAGGGGCAATTTGGTAATTTTAAGAAAGTTTGGGGGCAAAAGGACAAAATTGGGTATTGGGATAGGATGAGACAAATTGAAGATTTCAATGATAAAATTACTGTTATAGCACCATGAGACCAAGGGAACTCCCATTTTGGAACCTACATATGTTTTTCTTAGCCATACCTTAGCGTAGGGCAAAGAGTTTTGGGGACCATACACATGAGTTTCCAAAAGAGTGGGTGCAAAATTAAGGCCAGCTCACCTAGTGTTAACCCTAACGCCAAAAAGTCCTATGGGAACTCTTCTTGAGCTTCCCCATATTGGCTCCACCTACTAAATGCTAGAGGTTAAAACAAACTTGTGAAACTTCAAGAGAGCATAATGGCATTTAGAATTTCTAATGGTGAGGGTTCCCTTATTAGTTCTCTTAGGAATAGTCAACAGGAGAATTCTATGGCTAGATCCTAGGCTTCTAAGGAAGAAAAACTAGACTTCAACAAAAAGTGAGATCAACAGTGTGTGGTGTTATCTTTATGATTCTAAAATTTTTGAATTTTAGGAATGATATAGAAAAACTTCTTAGGAAAGTAAGTGAAAAGGATAGAACTAACGGTAAGATATTTTGTGGAGAATATTAAGATAATGATTTTAGTATTTATAGTAGGAAAATTTGAATTTTCAAAAAGTTAAGGATTTTGAGAATAATACTTTTTTAAAGAATTTAGATTCTATGAAAATTCTTTTTCAAAAACTAAATAAGATCTCAAGTTTGGGTTAGAAAATAAGTTATTAACTTATAGTGAAATTCAAAGTTATTAAAGCCATATCCAGATATAGTAATCATAACCTAAAATAACAGGTATTAAAACAATCCATAAAGAAAAATAAAAATAAAATAAAAGATAAGGAAAAAAAAAGAAATTTAAATTAAAATATGAAAAAGGGAGGAGAAGCTTGAGGAATAGGAACTAAATAAAAATTTATTTCACTTGAATTTTTTTTAGGATGGAAAATAAAGATCAATCCTATCATTAATGTCTAAGAGTGTTAGTGAGTTTTTTTTTAATGTAGAATTCTTATATTCTAAAATTAATATTTTCTAAAAATTCAAAGTTTTAAGGAATTTCAATCAAGTCTGAATTAAATAAAAATTAGTATTCTGAAATTTAATACTGAGTGCTCTGATACTTTAGATATCATGTACTTTACTAAATCTTTTTGTAAGTTGGACTATTACAAGTTAAAGAAAAAAATTAGATCACCCAATATATATGTACCTTTTAGTAAAGCCAGATAAGGACAAGTAACCGTTAAGTTTGGGGGATTTTGATATGTTTAAAAATATGCTACTTTTACTTAAAAATTTAATGCCTTTTTTTAGTGATATTGCACTTTAATGGAATGTATTTTTATTTTTTGTTGTAGGTACAGTAATTTCAGGAAATTGGAGCTAAAAAGAGCAAAAAATAAAGAATTTGGAGTTAAAAAGACGTCCATATGAAACTTGACCTGGCATTTAGGCACCACAGTTAGGCA
>JXCR01124415.1:75925-92597 GCA_002079205.1 Phalaenopsis hybrid cultivar | reverse complement strand
CACCGCCGCCGCCACCACCACCGCCACCACCACCACTACTGCCACCACCCCCCCATTTCTTGCCGCATGGATCATATGTGCAGGAATTTCATTCATCTCCTTATTTTCATGAAGCGCTTGACACACCCATCAAAGATCTACCTTCCACCCTACCTCCTTCAACTATGCATCCTTGCAAAGGAAAGACTAGCACACCTCCACCTCCACCTCCACCTCCTCCCCTTCTTCCGCCACTCGCATTCACGAGAACTACCACAAAGCTCCCATCTACCCCCCCTCCACCACCACCAACATTATCAGGAGCATCCATCTACACCTCCGGCTCTCCTCCACCTTCTCCACTTTCTATATCTATAAACCNGCCTCCGCCTCCGCCTCCGCCTCCGCCTCCGCCTCCGCCTCCGCCTCCGCCTCCGCCTCCGCCTCCGCCTCCGCCTCCGCCTCCGCCTCCGCCTCCGCCTCCGCCTCCGCCTCCGCCTCCGCCTCCGCCTCCGCCTCCGCCTCCGCCTCCGCCTCCGCCTCCGCCTCCGCCTCCGCCTCCGCCTCCGCCTCCGCCTCCGCCTCCGCCTCCGCCTCCGCCTCCGCCTCCGCCTCCGCCTCCGCCTCCGCCTCCGCCTCCGCCTCCGCCTCCGCCTCCGCCTCCGCCTCCGCCTCCGCCTCCGCCTCCACCTCCGCCTCCGCCTCCGCCTCCACCTCCGCCTCCGCCTCCTCTTTTATCATCAGAAACTTTGGAGCTGCCAACACGTCCTTTTATGTCGAGTGTTCCTCCACCCACACCTCCGCTTAAGGCACATATAGAAGCTACACATCCTCCCCCTCTACGTGCAAGTGGAGTTCCACCACCACCACCACCACCAACACCACCACCTCCTCCACCTGGGGGATCCACCAATTTCCTTCCTACCCCTCCACCTCCTCTCCCTAGAGGTAATCTGAGAGCTCCACCACCACCACCGCCTCCACCTGTTGGACGTGGTAGTGCTCCTCCTCCCCCACCTCAACCAATTGGACATGNTCCCCCTCCCTTACTTTGTGGAGGAACATACAATAGTGTCCTTTTTTCTCCTCCACCTTCATCAAAGCCAAACATTGTTGGATCAACACCATCAATATTTGCTCCTCCTCCACCTCCACCACCCCCTCCACGTCCTCCACCCCCTCCACCCACTCCACCTACTCCTAAGCCAACTATTGGTGAATTAACTCCAAGCCCTCCTTTAAAGGTTTTTACAAATGACTCTCTAGTAGCACCCCCACTTCCACCTCCACCTCCTTCAAAGCCAAACACAATTGGATCAGCTTTTTTGGTACCCCGTCCCCCTCCACCTCCTCTTGAACCAGTCGTCGGGGGATCAGCTCCATATCCTCCACCTTTAAATGCTTCTACAAATAATCCACTTTCACTTCATCCTATATCATTAGCCCCCACTTATGGTGGAGTATCTAATAGCATTCCTCCTCCTCCTCCACCACCACCACCCCCTCTTCGTTCAATGGCAAATGTTGGTGGATCACCTACTGAGATACATCCTCCTCCGTCACCTCCCCCTATGCCAATTATTGCTGNGGCAGATGGCAAGAGGAAATCTCTTGGATCAAAATCGGAGAAAGTTCACCTGGTAATTAATGGGTACCAACTTCGCATGTAGCTCTTCTCATTCTGTGTGCATGATTCTGTTTGGTGCATTCTTAAGATTTTTGTCGGTTTTGTTGCTTGCGGACTGCTTGCACATGCTTAGTTATTGAATTGCTCCCACCGCCCACTCTCTTGCTTCACCACATTGTCCCACTTATGAGCGGAAAAGTACGCTCCAACCCCAACAAAAAAGAATAAAAAATTCCCTGGCTCTTATAACCTCAGTAAACAATGGCTGCTTATTTAATCAATTTATTATGGCAAATATTTGAGTATTACAAATAATCTTCTTCAAAGCTGGACAATGCAATCACAGATTAGGCAAAAAAATTAAAATAGCACTTTTTATAAATTTATTATTTTAATAAATGTTAAAAAAGATAAAAGTCTAAATAGATAAAATAGCCACATCAGCATGCAAAATTGCTCGCAGTTTATTTGTCATGTCAGCATGCAAAATAGCCTGCTGAGTTGGCGATTTTATTGAAGAGAATTCTATGTTATTATTATTATGTTATAATGTCATAACACCAAGCCCATTTAGCTCAGTTGGTAGAGTGTTAGGCTCCTAATTCTCCTTGTTTATGTTTATAACAATCTGATTTGATTGTAAATAAACATGCCCAAAAATACGTAGATACGTGTGATTCAAAATAAGCCAAATTTGCATGTATTGGCAAGTTAGCAATTGGCCTTGCAGTTTGTCATCTTAACTTTGTAACGATTGCTGTGCAACAACAAAGGAAATCCTCAGCAGTTAAGATTTTCTTATACTTCGGCAAAGTAACAATTCATTCATGTGCTAAAAAAATAGATAAGTGCAATGTCATTGAACTTGTTTTTGATTTCAAAGGTGGCAATGAAGGTGAATCCCCTAATCATCTAACTTCTAATTCAAGGAGATATCCGGAGATTAGTTAAAAGAAGGGGCCCTCTTTTAACTAGTTTTGTGCAGAATAAATTCGAAACTGTTTTCTGATGTAGATTAAGCTCCATTATAATTATTTCTGTGTTTTTCTTACTCAATAGCCTGCATTGCAACCAAACCATTTCTGTTTTTTCAGCATCCATCAGAAACTGAAATGATTCCAATACTAACTAAACCGTTGAAAATATCTAATTATTCTCTAAACCTTGATGTTGATTAAGCTCCATTATATATATTTCTATTTTCTTACTCAACAGCCTAGTTTGCATTGCAACCAAATCATTTTCGGTTTTTTAGCATCCATCAGAAGCTGAAATGATTCTACGAACTAAGCTGTTGAAAATATTTAATTAGTCTCTAAACTTTGCTCAGTGCCCATCCTTAGAATAATGCATTATTTGTGAATGTTTGATGAGCCTTTTGCAAGCAGAGGAGATTTAAAACTATTTGTTATTGCATGCTCATGTAGAAAATTATCTTTAACTTTTCAACTTGGGCAGACTTTCTTGCCCTCAAAATGCCTTCCATAATTCATTTGAAATATTTTAAATTTATGTTATTTGTTAGTCTGTATTTATGCACTCCTATGTTGAATTCAAATTATGTTGATAGAGCTAATTGTTTTCATTTTTGTTAAAAGCTTATAATTATCTCAGTTCTTATTTAGCAGAAGTGTTTCTATTTACTTATTTTGAACTCATAAATCTTATTTTGTTATGCAGATTGAACTTAGGCGGGCAAATAACACTGAGATTATGCTGACAAAAGTTAAGATGCCGCTCCCTGATCTAATGGTGAGCAGCCATGTTTTGTTATTATTGTAATGAAAACATTATCTGCCCTGTAAAGATAGCGTTGATAGATATATGCATTTATGCCTTTACATAGATATCAGTCAACTTCCTAGAAACTGATATTTCTTTGAATTTAAGACAAAAACTTTTACTTAAACATCCGTTTTCTTGCCATGATCATAATCCTGAACGCTCGCATCATTTCCAACATCATTTTGTTCAAAATTTAGCGCTTTTTTAATTTTCTTTTGAACTTTACTTGGAAATTAGTTTGTTGTTGTTATTACCTTTGACAACGCTTGTAGGGGCGATAATTTGAATTCATAAAGTTGGCTTCAAGTTATTGGGGCAATGCTAATGATGAGTTACTTACGCCATTCCTTTAATATCAGTTTTGGTTTGAACTAAGCTTTGGTTTATAGTTAAGTTCTTGACGTTAAGTTTACTTGTAATCATGATCAAGTGTCATGCAGTTTTTGAGCTTAGATAATTTTTTATGTGTAAACTTATTTACTCTATATTTAATGCTGTGAATTTAATTCGGTTTATGCTGAATTAATTGCTGGTTTTGGATTCTGCATATATATGTATTAACATATCTAACATTTAAATCTTTTTATTTTTTGATATAGCGCCCTAATCTCTAAGTTTCATAAAAAATATCCACTAGCTTTATTTAAAGTGAAATACACCTTTTCATACTCATGTTTGGATGTGATTTAGATACTAGAGTGCTATATAAGTAGATATAAAGATCTACGTGTTAGATATGTAAACATATAAAACTAGATGGTATGTATGCAAACCCTCCTTCACTTATGTTTTATGTGTTATTTTAACCGGGCATTTTAGCTGTCCTTTCTTTTTCTTTTTTTTTTTCAACGTAGTGTGTAGCTCTTGTGACAGACAAAATTAGAGAAAGTCGTCTTAGATGGTTTGGTCACATTAAACGTCGACCATTTTATGACGGACAAAATTAGAGAAAGTCATCTTAGATGGTTTGGTCACATTAAACGTCGACCATCTTGACGACAAAATTAGAGAAAGTTCGAAATGAATATATCCGTGATAGGGTTGGTGTAGCTCCTGTGACAGACAAAATTAGAGAAAGCCAAAATGAATATATTCGTGATAGGGTTGGGGTAGCTCCTGTGACGGACAAAATTAGAGAAAGTCGTACCATGATAGGGTTGGTGTAGCTCCTGTGACGGACAAAATTAGAGAAAGTCGTCTTAGATGGTTTAGTCATATTAAACGTCGACCATTAGATGATCCGATTAGGAGAGTAGATGTTTTAAATTTGACTGGTGTTAAGAAAGACAGGTAGACCTAGGAAGACTTGGGCTTATTGTATTAAAAATGATTTTAATTTATTAGATAAGACAAAGGTAGACCTAGGAAGACTTGGGCTTATTGTATAAAAAATGATCTTAATTTACTAGAAGGAAAGAAAATATGACACTAAATAGGACGCAATGGAGAAAAAGGATTCATGTAGCCGACCCCACGTATTGGGATTAAGGCTTTGTTGTTGTTGTTGTTGTAGTGCAGGGTCAGAAGTTGCTGGATTTTCCCATAAAATGGAATTTGGCAGATTGGAAACTTGTTATATATGGGATTGCTATGATAAGATCAGTGGTTTTTGTAAGAGTATAGTTTAGGGATTTTGGGAAACTTGTTGTGTGGAGCTTATGCAACAGACATGACACCCGACGCATATGCACTGGGTTGTGGGTGCATTTGCGCCCACACATAGGTGTGCTCCAAAGGAGGTGCATTTGTGCCCATATAAGCGCAGGCGCAAACACAGCTCTGTTGGCGCCTAGGCGCCAACTATTGGGCGCCGATGTGACCAATTTAGGCACAGTTTCCCGAGTGTTTGGCGCTTAGACATGGTTTGCAAGAGGAATTTGGTTTTAATCCCGAATTCGAGCGATGAAAACTGAAGATTTGCTATTTCTTCCTTCAGTATTCTTCGACGAGCATCCCGGTGAAGGTGAGGAGTGTCGAAGAGGTGGATTTCGGTGATTCAGAGTGATTTTTTGCGCGGATTGGAAGGAAGATTGTGGAACGAGCGTTGTAAGTTTTCTTTGTATGTGGAGAAAAAGTTGTGTTTTCTTTGTATAACCTTCTAAATTTCATAGTGAAAATTTTTGGTGGCGTGACTATGGTTTTTTCCCGTTCTCCGGTTTTTCCATATAAATTTTTGTGTACTTTTTTGGTTGCTTTGATTGTGTTTATGTTTCAATCTTTGTTCCGGGTTTTTATCGAATTGGTGCGATTCTGTTATTCTACGATGTGGTTTAGTTTCTAATTGATTCTAAGCCCCGGTAAAGTTTTGGATTTTCTATCAATGGTATTAGAGCGAGCTTCGATTCGAGTGAGAGCGATGACCGAAGAAGTAAAATTCAAAGTGGAGAAGTTCAATGAGACGAATTTTGCTTTTTGAAAAATGCAGGTGGAGGAATTGCTGTATTAGAAAAAATTATACTTGCTACTACAAGTAATCACAAAGAAGCATGAATCTATGCCTTTGGAGGATTGGGAAGTGTTGGATCGAACGATATTGGGTTTGATTAGGTTGACACTTTCCTCATCTGTTGCATTCAACATTGTGAATGAGCGAATTACGGTGGATCTCATGGTGACGTTGACCAAGATGTACGAAAAACTTTCTACTTCCAATAAATTTTTTTTGATGAAGTTATTCAACATGAAGATGTTGGAAGACAGTTCAATGGCAGAACATTTTAATAACTTTAACACTGTGACGAGCCAATTGTGTTCCGTAGGTATCAAGTTCGATGAGGAGGTCAGAGCACTAATGATACTATTTTTATTGCCGGAAAGTTGGGATGCCTTGGTAACGACGATGAGTAATTTTTTAAGGACTTCAAAGTTTAACTTTAATGTTATCGTGGGTCTGATGCTAAATGCTGAATGAAGAAATTCACAAAATATTATGAATGGTGAATCTTCAGGTTCTGCGTTGAATGATAATAACAAGGGAAGGAATCTAGGTAGTAATATTGCTAGAGGCAGATTTAAGTCCAAGAAAGGAAAACTAAAGTCAAGAAGAGGAGAATGCTGGAACTGCGGTAAGAAGGGGCATTTCAAGTACTGCAAAGCCCTAAGAAAGCTGGTGGTGGAGGACAAACAATTAGTTTCTCTACTAATATCTTCACTGGTGAAATTAAAAGTGAATCCATGATGTCACCCTTAGTATTGAATCCTGGATTGAATTCAAGTGCATCTTTTCATGCTTGTTCCGATAAAGAGGTGTTAAAAAACTTACACTCGGAGTGATTTATGGAAGATTTATTTGGGAGATAACAAGACCTGCAGTATAATAGAAAAATGTGATGTTGATATCAAATTGCCGAATGGAACAGTCTGGAAGCTTGTTGGAGTTAGATATGTTCTGAGTTTAAAGAGAAATCTCATCTTTGTAAGCTGGCTGACAAAGTCAGGACTTATGACTACTTTCACAGGGATTCGTAGAAGGTGACTAGGGGCATCAGTGATGGCTTGGGGCAACATTAAAGACATTCTTTATCTGATCAATGAAATGACTGATTTCAATGATGTGGCTCGAACCAGAGTGGGTGCAGGTCTGTGACACTTTATGCTTGACTGTATGAGCGAGAAAGGTATAAAGTCCCTACTTCCGAAAAATAAACTTCAGGGTTTGAAATTAGTTGATATGAATTTCTGTGAAGATTGTATATATGACATGCAAAAGAAAGTTTCTTTTTCAAAAAGCGGGTTAGCAGTGAAATAAAAAAAATGGAGTTAGTGCATGCTGATGCATGAGGCCCTACTCCAGTTTAGTTCATTAGAGGTTTCCACTATTGTCACATTCATTGATGATTACATGAGAAATGTATGAGTTTATTTCTTAAAACAAAAATTTGAAGAAGCGAAAGACTATTGTAGAAAATGAGAGACTTGAAGCTGAAGTTTCTTAGATTAGATAATGAGGACGAGTATCGTGATCAAAAGTTCAAGACTTTCTGTGCTACAGAGGGGTCAAACACGAGTTCACTGTCCTAAGGATCTTGCAGCAAAATGATGAGACTGAGCACATGAACAAAACAATCACGGAGCGTGCCAGGAGCATGAGACTGCATGCTGGCTTGACAAAACAGTTTTGGGCTGAAGTAGTTAATGCCATAGTTTATCTGATTAATCGTAGTTCATCAATATTTTTGGAGGAAGGCTTACCTCATGAAGACTGGTGTGACAAACTGTATGTCTATCATATTTAAGAGTATTTGAGTGTTCTATATATGTGCATGTTGATGCAGGGTCCAGGAGAAAGCTTGACTCGAAATCTGTTAAGTGTACTTTCATGGGATATGACTCAGATGAGATTGATTAGCAATTATGAGATTATTAGATATTAGAATCAGAAATTCATCAAGCGCAGGGACGTCACTTTCAACAAAATGGAGATGTACAAAGACCAGGTCATAAGTCAGGATATCCCGTCAGCTACTTCTAAAGAATCCATATATGTGAAGATAGATGATACTGGTGCTCAGGTGGATGGAGAAAGATGTAGTGCTCAATCGGAAGGAGCACTGGAAGTTCCTCAGTCACCTGCTACAGGATCCAGAAGCTCCAACAGAGTGAAATGACCCATGCAAAAGTATTTTTCTTCTTTGCACTATTTGCTGCTAACTGATAGTGGTAACCAGAGTATTTTCAGGAGATGACTTAGGTTGAATATTCAAGGGAGTGGGAGCTTGCCATAGATGAGGAAATGCAATCTTTCGATTCAAATTAGACTTGTGATTTGACGGTACTACCACATGGCAAACGAGCACACACAACAAGTGGCTTTACAGGCTGAAATATGAATTAGATGGTAGCAAGCGCTGCAAGGCAAGACTTGTCGTGAAGGGTTTCCAACAGAGGGAAGGATTGAATCACTCAGAGATCTTCTCCCTAGTGGTGAAGATGACTATTGTCAGGGTTGTGCTAAGTTTGGTAGCAGTGAAAGATCTACATCTGGAGCAGATGGATGTAAAAACAATCCTTTTACATGGAGTTCTGGAGGAAGAACTGTACATAGTGCAACCACAAGGTTATAAAGTTCCAGACAAAAAATGTTTGATCTGCAGATTGAAGAAGAGCCTTTATGGCTTGAAGTAGGCTCCCGAGACAGTGGTACGAGAGGTGGGACAGGTCCATGTCAGATAATGGGTACAAGAAGTGCCATACAAACCACTGTTGCTTCATCAAACACTTCAGTAACTGTTATATTTTGCTTCTTTTGTTTGTGTATGACATGCTAATTGCTAGGGTAGATATGGAGAAATTCAAACACTTCAGTAACTGTTATATTTTGTTTCTTTTGTATGTGGATGACAAGGTGATTGTATGGGCAGATATGAAGAAAATCAGAGAATTGAAGAAACAATTTTCAAGTGAGTTTGAGATGAAGGATTTAGGTTCAACCAAGAAGATCATCGGGATGAGAATCAATAGGGAAAGGGGTGTAGGAACACTGAAGTTGTCTCATGCAGAGGATGTTGAGAATATCCTACAGAGGTTTAACATGAGTGAGGCGAGGTATTCACTTCAAACTATTAGAGGGGCTATCACCTAACTCTGAAGCAGAGCAAGGATAGATAGAGAGACTCCGTATGCTTCAACAGTTGGAAGTTTGATGTATGCGATGATTTGTACTTGGTTAGATATTGCATATGCAGCGAGAGTGGTCGACAAATGCATGGACAATCCGGGCAGACATCATTGGAGGCTGTAAAGTCGATTCTCAGGTATTTTAGAGGAACAATCAACAAGACACTTTGTTATGCCAGTGTAGAGATCAGTCTATAGGGTTTTGTAGATTTGGATTTGACAGGAGATGTGGACAGTAAAAGAAGTACAACGTGATATATCTTCACATTGGGGAACACAATGGTAAGTTGGGTTTCCAGGTTGCAGAAGATTGTTGCACTTTCAACTACGGAGGCCAATTGTATTGCTATCACTGATTCTAGCAAGAAGATGATTTAGCTACATAATTTCATGACAGAATTGGGCAAGCAACAGGGTATTGGAAAACTCTACAATGATCATATGAGTGCGATTCATGTTATTAAGAACATTATGTTTCATGTAGGGATGAAACACATCTAGCTTAGGTATCATTTCATTCAATTCCTTCTAAAAGATGGGCATTTATTTCTGGAAAAGATACACACAACTGAGAATTCTGTGGATATGTTGACGAAGATGATGACTGTGGAGAAACTGAAGCTATGCTTGGTTTCAGTTGGGTTTCATGAAGTTGAGGTCAGGGGCGAGCGACATCACGATACGTGACTATGAAGACAATTCAGACGGAGGTGAAAATATAAAGGATGGGTGCATGATGCAATCGTCTCAAGGTGGGAGATTGTTGGGTTTTGTGGAGCCGATGCAACAGACAAGACATCCGACGCATATGCACCACACTTGGGTGTTCTACAGAGGAGTCGACGCCTATGCACGCCAACCATGGGCGCATATGCGCCCACATAGGTGTCGATATAGGTGCAGGCGTAATTATGTTGGCACCTAGGCGCCAACTATTGGACGCCTATGTGCCGAATTTAGGCACAACTTCTCGAGTGTTTTGCGCTTAGGCGCCAACTTTGGGCGCTTATGTGCCGAATTTAGGCACAGCTTCTCGAGAGCTTTGCTCTTAGGCGCTAAGTTTGGGCGCCTAAGCTCCAGGGGCGTTTTGAAAGCGGGATTTGGTTTTAATCCCGAATTCGAGCGACGAAAACTGAAGATTAGCTATTTCTTTCCTCGATATTCTTCGACGAGCATCCAAGTGATGGTGAGGAGTGTCGAAAAGGTGGATTTCAGTAATTCAACGTGATTTTCTGCATAGGATCGGAGAGGAAAATTGCGGAGCGAGTCCTGTAAGTTTTTTTTGTGTGTGGAGAGAATTTTTGTGTGAAGTTCTTGTAAAACCTTTTGAATTTTATGATAGAAATTTTTGGTGGCGTGACTTTGTGGTTTTTTTCCGTTTTCGGTTTTTTTCAGGTAAATTATCGTGTGCTTTTCTAGTTTGTTTTGATTATGCTGCTGTTTTAATTTTTATTCCAGTTTTTTATCGAATTGGCGTGATCCTATTATTTCGTAGTGTGGTTTAGTTTCTAATTGATTCTAAGCCTCCGTAAAATTGGAGATTTCCTATCAGAACTATCAATTATGGTTTAGGTTTGATTATAAACAAGGGGTCTTGTAAAATGCAAAATTCAGAGTTTGTTTAAAAAAATTTCAGATTTCTTTTAAATTTGTTTGTGTTGTTGAATGTGTATTCCTCTAGCACGTTACAAGTCTTAATGACAAAATTCTGGTGAATGTTTTCTCTTTGTGCAGGTGTAAGGGCAGGATCTTTGGTGATTTTTGTCCTCCTTGTTCTTCTCATCTATTTTGCAATTGATTTTGCTCTTGTGATTGAGATTTTACAAGTCAACTATTGTCTGAAGGTCTGTTTGGGGCAGTTGTAGCTTATTTTTTTTTTCAAAAAGCTAGACCGCTGCCAGAAAGCTCCCACAACACCAAGATAGGTGCGGCGTGAAAACACAATTTTCAGCGTTTTGAAAACACACAAACTGCCAAAGTGCAGTTTATCCAAACAGGCCAGGTGTGTTTTCAAAACACCACCGCACCAAATAAGCTGCCCCAAACGGGCCTGCATGCTTTTGTTTGTTTGTTTTTTTTTAAATTTAATATTTTTGGTGATCTGGGACAAATCTTTTGTTTTTTTAATTTTGCATTAACATTGAGGAAGTTTAGCTTGATTAATTGTTGGGGGATTTCCAACTTTGATAATTGGTTTATTTTCTTATGATCTCGTCTTAAATTTATTTTAGTAAACTAGAGTCTTTAAGTTGTATGACATCATGAGCTAAAGTGCTTTGGTTAATTTTTCATATCCATAGTTCTTTGCAGAATGTTGGCTCTATAAAGCATTTTTCTGCCCTGCTGATTAATAATTAGAGACTAACATTCTTTGCAGCTTCCAGCTTGTTTGAGTGCAATTGGTTTGGTTTTTTTTTTTTAAATTCTTTTATGCCTGATAAGCTATAAGCGAACTATGGATTGATTTATTTTCCTTAATCATACAAAACGATCTTTTATTTTAAAATTAACTACGAAAGTTGTCCATGTAAAAGCAATTCTTTAAGATGCTCTTAAAGGAAATTCCTTTCTGTCAAGATGTCGTTCTTCCGTCTGATTATTGCACCTGTTGTTGAGAGTTATTTTTTACTTTTCTTTGATGTCTCAGAGTGCTGCTTTAGCATTGGATGATTCTGTTCTAGATGTTGACCAAGTTGATAACCTGATCAAGTTTTGTCCAACCAAAGAAGAGATGGAGCTGCTTAAGGTTCATATATTTACTGAAGTTTTTTTTGTACGTTTGTGTGAAGGATTTTTTTCTTTGTAGGTTTTGGCTTGCTTTATGATTTTTTGTTGTTTTCAGGGATACACTGGCGACAAGGAAAAACTTGGGAAATGTGAGCAGGTAATCAGGTGTTCTTTTTCTTTCAAAGAGGGTGGTGCTTTATTTGTTCCCCTTCAACCTAGCCATAGGCTACAAAGGATAATTCTGTTATTTAGAGAAAGTTTGCGAGTTTAAATCATGAATAATATTTTTTGATACTTATTTCTATAGTAAATACTTATATAGGAGGGATAACAGGCAGNTGCGAGTTTAAATCATGAATAATATTTTTTGATACTTATTTCTATAGTAAATACTTATATAGGAGGGATAACTGGCACAAAATAGTTTCTATTAGTGTTGCTTGACAATATGGTTGCAAAATAAGGCAGCAAAAGAAGAAAAAGGCCACTAATCCTTGTCAGTGCCATAGATCTAAGAGAAGTCGATTTATTGTATATGTTTGGGTAATGCAAGATCCATAAAGATTTCATTGGTTCTCAGAAGGCTTGTGACACCCCAGGTCATGGTGATAATGGGTATGCATGCAAGAGTTTATTTGGCAATAAACATTTTCAAAACAATCAAAGCTGATAGGGTATCAAATAAACAATCATTTTAATAATAACAATCACCTGCAAATTCTAATATTCTCAACATTGTTATGAAGCCCTTCCTATTAACTTACGTGTCTCAACATTATTATGAAGCCCTTCCTATTAACTTACGTGTCAATTGTGAAAATTTGCTCCGTCCCCAGCCTCTCTTGACGATGAGAATTTGTGTGAGGTTTAAGGTCAAAATTTAAAAAAACAAATTAAATTACATATAAGACAGTAATTAGAGATTTCACCCCATTTTGCCAGGATTTTAGGGTATAGGGTTTGAGTTTTCCCCTAGGTGAAAGGCTTTACAATTAATTACCTTTCCTGATAACGAGAGAAAACTCTTGATTAAGCCCAGTTACTTACTCGCTGATTGCTCAACATATTGTAGCAGGAGTTAGAGCTTTAGATTAAGACATTTTCCATTGTAAACTTAAAGTGGATGTTGGTAAAAATGATGATGAATTTGATTAAGATTTCATGGTTTTATTATCTCATGTTGTAATGGATCTTAGTCTACTTAGCTAGATGAGTTATTTTATCCAACTTGATCGAGGAATTCTTGTTAGCTTCCATAGGTTATTTTGGCCAATATGACTTTGTAGACCTGGGAGGTGTTTGCTTATGAAGACAAATTCAAGCCGACCTTAGTTGATGGAGGGCTTAATGCCATAAATCTAATGTTCCACATGATTCACATCTCAAAGTGCAACAATCCATTGGGGAACATGTGCTACAACTATTACCGTAATATAGTGTAGATGTTAGGACAAATCATCAACAAACAGTTGCGTTGGGTGGATAATAATTACTTTTAGCTTTAAGATGATAAGTTTTACTTGAATATTTTGGATTTTTAATTTTATTTAAATATTTTGATAATTAAAGTTTCATTCTGTTTAGATTTACATTCAACTCAGCTATCATCATGATAAAAATTTATTTGAAATATTTACACTTAAAATTTGGTTAAAGTTTTCTTCTTTAATATTGTCAGAGCATAAATCCAGTCTCTATAAGAAGGGGTTTCATACCAGTTAAGTGTGAATTTAGTCTTTTTAACTTCAACTCTTATAAGGAGAATGATTTAGGTTGACCAAGTGGAAGTTTAATTGTAGAGAGNTCTTTGAAGCCATTACATTGGGTGAAAGTAACAAGAGCAGTGCAAGGAAGCTTATGGGCTGAGCTACAAAAGCCTGGTGATACTCCAAGGTATATCAGATATTTATTTTATCGACATCATATTATCTTGTTTTTTGCATACCAAATATTAAGTTCTCCTACTCTAATCTTTATTATATGCGGCCTATTAATTGATGCTTATGATTAGTTCAATTCATATGTGGGTAGCCTTTGCCTCCTATGGATACGTGTTTCTAGCAAATTCATGCTTCGTGGGTGGTAGGGCTAGTAGGGCCTGCCACCTGGCACCTACTTCCCTGTGCAATCAATTTTTTGTGCGCACATAGTAACATACAGTGCTGGTACAAGGGGGACTGCTCTTCTGCTTATATGATTATTTTATATTGTGTTTTATATCTTTTTAATTGGCAGCTTGGTCGGATAATGCTTAAATGCTTAATACATATTAACATTTTTTGCTTGCAGTGTTTCAGATTTCGATGCATCGGAATTGGAATGTCTCTTCTCCGCTGTCACCCGAAAATCAGATGACAGTTTAAAGGCAGATGGCAAGAGGAAATCTCTTGGATCAAAATCGGAGAAAGTTCACCTGGTAATTAATGGGTACCAACTTTGCATGTAGCTCTTCTCATTCCGTGTGCATGATTTTGTTTGGTGCATTCCTAAGATTTTTGTCGGTTTTGTTGCTTGCGGACTGCTTGCACATGCTTAGTTATTGAATTGCTCCCACCGCCCACTCTCTTGCTTCACCACATTGTCCCACTTATGAGCGGAAAAGTACGCTCCAACCCCAACAAAAAAGAATAAAAAATTCCCTGGCTCTTATAACCTCAGTAAACAATGGCTGCTTATTTAATCAAATTATTATGGCAAATATTTGAGTATTACAAATAATCTTCTTCAAAACTGGACAATACAATCACAGATTAGACAAAATTTAAAATAACACTTTTTATAAATTTATTATTTTAATAAATGTTAAAAAAGATAAAAGTTTAAACAGATAAAATAGCCACATCAGCATGCGAAATTGCTCGCTGTTTATTTGTCATGTCAGCATACAAAATAGCCTGCTGAGTTGGCGATTTTATTGAAGAGAATTCTATGTTATTATTATTATGTTATGATGCATAACACCAAGCCCATTTAGCTCAATTGGTAGAGTGTTAGGCTCCTTATTCTCCTTGTTTATGTTTATAACAATCTAATTTGATTGTAAATAAACATGCCCAATGATACGTGTCGGCGGGGAAAAGTGTGGGGGTTTGTTTGGTTTGGGGGAGTTGCCCGTAAGAAGCTGTCGATCACCGCAATCGAAATCCCGTCGTCCGCTTCGGAAGGGCGTATAGATTCAAGTTTAAAAATCAAATATGAAAATCAAACCGACCCCATATTTTTCATAGTTTAAATGAAAGAGCGTTTTACCTCAAATCTTGTATCTATCCTGAAGGATAAACACATGACTTGAGGATGAGGCTCGACCCGATAAATTAAGATATATATGACGTCCGTTTGGTCTGCGAAACTGTTTTATTTGCCGACAAATTCCCCTATTTAATATGAAAAATTAAATAGGGTTTATTTTAAGCTGGGTTCGGAAAAACTTTCTATAAGGGCAAACCCCTATAGTTAATTACATCTTAAATGACCGAAATCACTTAAGAATACGCTCGATTAAAATCAGGAAAAATTATCTTCAAGGGTTTCAAAAGGATATGACCTTTCAATGAAATCGGACCAAGAAATGTGGAAAAGGGAATGGTTCAAACTTGGAACATTCATTACAGGATCTAAAAGAACAAGAATTAGGGGATGCCACAGATCCAGAGGAGATCCTCGGTGGCTTCCCAGTCTACCCTATGGTTTGGCTTCAGTTTCGAGGAGGGATTTTCAAACGTTTTATCCTGTCAGTTTTATTCAATTAGTGCTTACATTCGTGTGAAACGATCATACAAATAGCCTGAAAGACGTGAGAATTTAGATCGTAACGAGCGAGAACCTCAGAATCCTAAAACGAGTTAGGGTTTAGATCATACAACAGAGCCATACAAATGCTTAACGAAAATGTTGAGGATTTATGTTGCACTAGGCGAACAACCTCGAAATACTATGGATTATTGTTTTAATTTCTAAGAAGGAATGGTTTAGCTGGGAAGACATGTTCTGCTGTTGAAGATGGTCGTGCTGCCCATCGCGCTAATCTCCAAGCTCCTTGTCATGACGAGTTTAAGTTTTCTATGGTGTCCAGTTAGGATGTCAAATCAAACGACCCTATGGTAATAGTCCTCTAAACACCCTATATGGAAAGACATGCTTAAGACTATGTAATATAAAATGTGCACTGCAGTACATGACAAACAATAGAAATCACCATAAAAGAAACAGTGCACATGTTATACATGACAGTAGCAGGTATGATAGAAGGAACAGTATAACATGCTATATAAAGCGGTAACAAGTACAGTAAAAAGGAACTGTATAACATGCTTTACAGAGCAATAACAAGTAGAAACATGAATAATATAACATGTTGTACAGAACAGTAGCAGGTAGGAACAAGAATAGAATAACATGCTGTACAGGGTAGTAGCAGGTATAAACAAAAATAATATAACATTTTGTAAATGTAAAACGAACCTCTATGCCCGTGGGCTCGACTGTTTCTTAAATATAGCAAGCCGACGATTCATGACCGAAAACTTGAGAGAAAATCAACGAAAAAAGACTCAAGTAAACATCTTCAAAAATCTCGGAGAAATCTTGAAGAAAAAGAAAAAAAACACAAATGCTTTGTCCAAAGCTTCGATAAAACAAAAGGGTCAGGTAAGGGGGACCGCAAGCACTTGTGTTGGGCTAGACTCAAATATATGTATATGTACTCGAGGGTCCACGAAGGCTATTCGGTCACCGGAATGTATAGAACCTGCCACTCGTCTAGAAGTGTGTCCTGAACCTCACCTAGAGGGCCACTTCCCAGCCTAAATAGGTATTCGTCAGGTGGACAATCAATTTTAAAATGTATTTTTAAAGAAGATTTATGTTTTTGACATGCACACAAATTTTAAACATGCAAAGAAGATTTATCAATTATTGTTTCGTAAAAAAGTATATTTT
>JXCR01124415.1:6016-75874 GCA_002079205.1 Phalaenopsis hybrid cultivar | reverse complement strand
TATATATATATATATATATATAAATTTTCATTGTCCACGAGTCGATTACATTGTCGGGCGTGAAACTGCCAATCATCTGAGGATGTTCGAGCCAACTCCCGGTAGACATATGTCGGTGGAGGATACCATATCTTATTGTTCATTAAATGTCTGGATCTTAATGTTACAGGATATGACATCTTTCTGCTCTATCTTTAGTGTGTCTTTATCATCAACACCCTACGCCCCAAAACAAACTACTTGTGAACTTGCTTGATGGTTTCACGTATAGCAAAATGCTATACACGGACACTTATGTATCAGACATACGCATCGAAAACCGAACCAAGAAGCAAGAAAAGAAAAAAACAAAAATGGGGTGAGAGAGAGGAGATACTGATCCATCTAAAACATCGAAAAGGAGAATGAGTCAGCTCTCAAAAACTCCTATCGAAAAGATCTGGAAAAGTAGGGCCCGATGTCTTTCCTAACAAACGTAAAAATGCCACTTCGCACTGATTTTCCAAACTCCAAAGACGTAGGCTTAATCAAATCAACCAAATGCTCTCCCCAAATAAAACTTGCAAATCTTCTCAAAATCCCAAAGTTAGTATCAAAATCTTCCAACTTCCAAATTAATCCATAGCCTCACATATCAAATAAACATAAAATCTGCCCGTAAAACCAAATACATGCTCACGACCGGATTTACTATAAAGAGATGAACAGCAGGTAAGACTCTCAGCCAGGACAACAAAAAAGGAAAAGGGGAGCTATCAGAGCTCATGACTAGAGAAACCTAAGGCCAAAAGAGGCTCTCGGCTAAAGGCAACAAGGGACAGTTGCTAAAGCCCACGACCAAAGGCAACCCAAGACACAAGTAAGACTCACGACCAAGACAACCAAAAGAATCACTAGTGGCTACTATATTGCTTCGGCATACATAAGAGGATCAATGAGATAATTGTAATTTTTGAGATGATAAACTTGATTCATCAATAACATTCAAGCCATTCACGCCCAACGGGAAGGGCTGAATCACACCAAACAAACTCCAATAGGTCTCACGAGTAGGGACTGTAAGAGGAGAAAATCCCAATGGTGAGCTCACGAGCAGGACCAAAGGGGAAGACTAACTCAACCGCATCACAAACCCACGGCTAGTGACCAAGCAAACATCAAACTGCAGCCTTATAAACTTCCAAAACCGTAGGAGTTAAGGCCAATGGAAATTAGAACCCAAACCACCCCTCGGGTAGGGGCAGGACAAGGCAAAACCGAGCCACAGTCAGATCCAAACCGAGCCATAGCTAAGGTTCGAACACAGGCCACAACAAGGACTAGAAAACATCTCTATGCCTTCAAGACATCAAAATATAGGGCGACCATATGTCTCAGACAAGAACAACTATGGAAATCCAAATTGAAAATAAACTTTTCCACAATATGTATAATTAAGCCAAAGGACATTCACAAGATGCCAAAGCTGAGCCCAGCAGGGGCCAAAGCAAATGAAACNACCCTCCCACAGCTATAGAGCAGGGATAGGAATAAACACCAGAAACGGGCTCTCGAATAGGAGCTAAAGCAAACAAACTGAGCCCCCAAACATAGCCAAAAGCAAATCCTTCAAAGCTCATACATGAAGTTTAAATAGTTAGTAGGATGTTCTAACCAAAACCAAAAGCCAATCCTCAACAAAAAATTAACATCCCATGCCCTACAATGAAAACCGAATGCCCACAAAATCGAGCCGTTCAAGGCCAAGACAAAGCCTGAGCATAGATTAAAATTCAATCTTTAGCAGAAATTAAAATTTCAGTCGCTTCAAGATAAAACCGAACCATTCAAAGCCAAGGGACAGCTCACGAGCTTTTGAAATATCAACATATAGAGTCAATATATGCCTTAAGCAAGAACAATAACATAGATAGTATATTTAGGCTCCTAACTTGAGTATTCCAAACATGAAACAACTTCCAGCAGGTATTTAAACAAAAGGATGTTTCACGAGGAGCTAGACCAAGACCTCAAAATAGGTTGCAGAGCTTTCCAAATTAAATAATTTTTTTTATAGCATGTATTTCGAGTAAGGGAAAGCCACATGAAGCCAAAATCGAGCCCCAAACATGCATGAAAGGCCAAATAAACTCTCCAATATCTCATGCTAGATAAGAATGAATGAAAAGCTTCATAATACATGTCCCAACATACTTGCAAGAGGAGCTACCATTGTCTCAAGGCCATATTTCAACATTCCTATTCATAGTAATTTAAATATGTCATAGTTTAATCTCAAGCAAGTAGAGAAAAGAGAAATACTTATATCATGTCATATTTTCACCGTTCTAAGCAAGTAATCAAGTCCAATTCCTAAAACATGCTCACAATTCCTTTTCTAGATGCTTTAATACCAAGTATTTCCAAAAATATAAGTGTAATATCATGCAAGCATGCTATACCATCCACTACACCAAGCTAGGGGGGCTCGGCAGAGAGCAGAGTCGAGTACATGCAAGGCACAGAGCAGGACCGAAAACAGGTAAAGCACAGGGGGAGGGAGAAGTACCTCTTTGAATAAAAAAGAAAGTAACACAAGAACTCTAAACGCACTCCCCAACTTCAATTACTCCAACAACAAGAGGAAACCAATTCAAGCACCAAAAGATCAAAGAAGTGAGTGAGAAAGGAAAAGAGCAGAGTTTTCTCCCTTAGACAGATTTTTTGGCCTCTTGAAGCTTCACGGAGGAGCTCTCATATACGCTAAGGGCAAAGGAGACGAATGATTAAGAAGATACGGCCGAGGGATCGAGAAATGCAGAGGATTAGATCCTCGCGGAGGATTAGATCNACTCCTCCAACAGCAAGAGGAAACCAATTCAAGCACCAGAAGATCAAAGAAGTGAGTGAGAAAGGAAAAGAGTAGAGTTTTCTCCCTTAGACAGATTTTCGGCCTTTTGAAGCTTCACAGAGGAGCTCTCATATACGCTAAGGGCAAAGGAGACGAATGATTAAGAAGTTACGGTTGAAGGGTCGAGAGACGAATGACAAAGGAGACGACAATTCCGCGACAGAGAAGATCGAGCCCATATCGCAGAAGATAGGATACGAGGGATGGGCGCCTACGTGCTCTGTCCCGCGTGCTAGAGGCGATTGCGGGAACGAAGCTTTCCTAACGGCACGAAGGAGTGGGCCGAGCGACCGAACGAGCTGTCCTAGGGCTAAGGCAGGCCCACAGTTTCGAAGGAATGAGGCGGTGAAGGGAAATAAATTTTGGTTAAGTGTTTTAGTATAAGTTATTAATTATAATAATAATAAAAAAATATTATTTATTATTATAATTAACACTCAAATAGGTATTTTCCCTAAGACGCGCCGTCACAATGAAGCGAACGTCCTTCTTAAGCAAAGTCGATGTTCCGAACGCGTCGGCGCAGTCCGTTTCGTCATCCGGAGTCGTCCTGACAACCTTGTCGACGATTGGGACCAAAACGCATCGCAGTCCGAATCTTATCAAAATTTCGGTTCGAATTCGATTAAACAGGACGGCGAAGAGCGTAGCGGCGCTAAATCTACGAGTAGAGTCAATCCTAAGGCTGTCAGTCCCATAGGAGTGCTCCCTGAGTTCCTTCGGAGTAGCCTTACCTGCTAGGCAATAGCGATTAAAACTACCACATGGAACGTCAAGTCGAGCGAAGAAAAGTCCAGAATTGCTAACGGGGAGGGCTCCTTCACTGGTTTTCTAGGAGTAGCCGACAGAAAGGTCCTATGGCTAGATCCTAGGCTATTAATGAGGGAAAAAAACTACACCTTGACCGAAAGCGAGGTCAACAATACGTAGATACGTGTGATTCAAAATAAGCCAAATTTGCATGTATTGGCAAGCTAGCAATAGGCCTTGCAGTTTGTCATCTTAACTTTGTAACGATTGCTGTGCAACAACAAAGGAAATCCTCAGCAGTTGAGATTTTCTTATACTTCGGTAAAGTAACAATTCATTCATGTGCTAAAAAAAATAGATAAGTGCAATGTCATTGAACTTGTTTTTGATTTCAAAGGTGGCAATGAAGGTGAATCCCCTAATCATCTAACTTCTAATTCAAGGAGATATCCGGAGATTAGTTAAAAGAAGGGGCCCTCTTTTAACTAGTTTTGTGCAGAATAAATTCGAAACTGTTTTCTGATGTAGATTAAGCTCCATTATAATTATTTCTGTGTTTTTTTTACTCAATAGCCTGCATTGCAACCAAACCATTTCTGTTTTTTCAGCATCCATCAGAAACTGAAATGATTCCAATACTAACTAAACCGTTGAAAATATCTAATTATTCTCTAAACTTTGATGTTGATTAAGCTCCATTATATATATTTCTATTTTCTTACTCAACAGCCTAGTTTGCATTGCAACCAAATCATTTTCGGTTTTTTAGCATCCATCAGAAGCTGAAATGATTCTACGAACTAAGCTGTTGAAAATATTTAATTAGTCTCTAAACTTTGCTCAGTGCCCATCCTTAGAATAATGCATTATTTGTGAATGTTTGATGAGCCTTTTGCAAGCAGAGGAGATTTAAAACTATTTGTTATTGCATGCTCATGTAGAAAGTTATCTTTAACTTTTCAACTTGGGCAGACTTTCTTGCCCTCAAAATGCCTTCCATAATTCATTTGAAATATTTTAAATTTATGTTATTTGTTAGTCTGTATTTATGCACTCCTATGTTGAATTCAAATTATGTTGATAGAGCTAATTGTTTTCATTTTTGTTAAAAGCTTATAATTATCTCAGTTCTTATTTAGCAGAAGTGTTTCTATTTACTTATTTTGAACTCATAAATCTTATTTTGTTATGCAGATTGAACTTAGGCGGGCAAATAACACTGAGATTATGCTGACAAAAGTTAAGATGCCGCTCCCTGATCTAATGGTGAGCAGCCATGTTTTGTTATTATTGTAATGAAAACATTATCTGCCCTGTAAAGATAGCGTTGATAGATATATGCATTTATGCCTTTACATAGATATCAGTCAACTTCCTAGAAACTGATATTTCTTTGAATTTAAGACAAAACCTTTTACTTAAACATCCGTTTTCTTGCCATGATCATAATCCTGAACGCTCGCATCATTTTCAACATCATTTTGTTCAAAATTCAGCTCTTTTTTAATTTTCTTTTGAATTTTACTTGGAAATTAGTTTGTTGTCGTTATTACCTTTGACAACGCTTGTAGGGGCGATAATTTGAATTCATAAAGTTGGCTTCAAGTTATTGGGGCAATGCTAATGATGAGTTACTTACGCCATTCCTTTAATATCAGTTTTGGTTTGAACTGAGCTTTGGTTTATAGTTAACTTCTTGACGTTAAGTTTACTTGTAATCATGATCCAAGTTTCATGCAGTTTTTGAGCTTAGGTAATTTTTTATGTGTAAACTTATTTACTCTATATTTAATGCTGTGAATTTAAATTCGGTTTATGCCGAATTAATTGCTGGTTTTGGATTCTGCATATATATGTATTAAGATATCTAACATTTAAATCTTTTTATTTTTTGATATAGCGCCCTAATCTCTAAGTTTCATGAAAATATCCACTAGCTTTATTTAAAGTGAAATACACCTTTTCATACTCATGTTTGGATGTGATTTAGATACTAGAGTGCTATATAAGTAGATATAAAGATCTACGTGTTAGATATGTAAACATATAAAACTAGATGGTATGTATGCAAACCCTCCTTCACTTATGTTTTATGTGTTATTTTAACCGGGCATTTTAGCTGTCCTTTCTTTTTCTTTTTTTTTTCCAACGTAGTGCGGAGTCAGAAGTTGCTGGATTTTGCCATAAAATGGAATTTGGCAGATTGGAAACTTGTTATATATGGGATTGCTATGATAAGATCAGTGGTTTTTGTAAGAGTGTAGTTTAGGGGATTTTGGGAAACTTGTTGTGTGGAGCCTACGCAGCAGACATGACACCCGACGCATATGCACTAGGTTGTGTGGGTGCATTTGCGGCCACACATAGGTGTGCTCCAAAGGAGGCGCATATGTGCCCATACAAGCACAGGCACAAACACAGCTCTGTTGGCGCTTAGGCGCCAACTATTGGGAGCCGATGCGCCTAATTTAGGTACAGTTTCCCGAGTGCTTGACGCTTAGACATGGTTTGCAAGAGGAATTTGGTTTTAATCCCGAATTCGAGCGATGAAAACTGAAGATTTGCTATTTTTTCCTTCAGTATTCTTCGACGAGCATCCCGGTGAAGGTGAGGAGTGTTGAAGAGGTGGATTTCAGTGATTCAGAGTGATTTTTTGCGCCGGATTGGAAGGAAGATTGTGGAACGAGCATTGTAAGTTTTCTTTATATGTGGAGAAAAAGTTGCGTTTTCTTTGTCTAACCTTCTAAATTTCATAGTGAAAATTTTTGATGGCGTGACTGTGGTTTTTTCCCGTTCTCGGGTTTTTCCACATCAATTTTTGTGTTCTTTTTTGGATGCTTTGATTGTGTTTATGTTTCAATTTTTGTTCCGGGTTTTTATCTAATTGGTGCGATTTCGTTATTCTACGATGTGGTTTAGTTTCTAATTGATTCTAAGCCCCGATAAAGTTTTGGATTTTCTATCAATGATATTAGAGCGAGCTTCGATTCGAGTGAGAGCGATGACCGAAGAAGTAAAATTCAAAGTTGAGAAGTTCAATGAGACGAACTTTGCTTTTTGAAAAATGCAGGTGGAGGAATTGCTGTATTAGAAAAAATTATACTTGCTACTACAAGCAATCACAAAGAAGCATGAATCTATGCCTTTGGAGGATTGGGAAGTGTTGGATCGAACGACATTGGGTTTGATTAGGTTGACACTTTCCTCATCTGTTGCATTCAACATTGTGAATGAGCAAATTACGGTGGATCTCATGGTGACATTGACCAAGATGTATGAAAAACTTTCTACTTCTAATAAAGTTTTTCTGATGAAGAAGTTATTTAACATGAAGATGTTGGAAGACAGTTCAATGGTAGAACATTTTAATAACTTTAACACTGTGACGAGCCAGTTGTGTTCTGTAGGTATCAAGTTCGATGAGGAGGTCAGAGCACTAGTGATACTATTTTTTTTGCCGGAAAGTTGGGATGCCTTGGTAACGACGATGAGTAATTTTTAAGGACTTCAAAGTTTAACTTTAATGTTATCGTGGTCTGATGCTAAATGCCAAATGAAGTAATTCACAAAATATGATGAATGGTGAATCTTCGGGTTCTGCGTTGAATGATAATAACAAGGGAAGGAATCTGGGTAGGAATATTGCTAGAGGCAGATTTAATTCCAAGAAAGGAAAACCAAAGTCAAGAAGAGGAGAATGCTGGAACTGCGGTAAGAAGGGGCATTTCAAGACTGCAAAGCCCCAAGAAAGTTGGTGGTGGAGGACAAACAATTAGTTTCTCTACTAATATCTTCACTGGTGAAATTAAAAGTGACTACATAATGTCACCCTTAGTCAGTATTGAATCCTGGATTGTATTCAGGTGCCTCTTTTCATGCTTGTTCTGATAAAGAGGTGTTAAAAAAATTACACTCGGAGTGATTTATGGAAGATTTATTTGGGAGATAACAAGACCTGCAGTATAATAGAAAAATGTGATGTTGATATCAAGTTACCGAATGGAACAGTCTGGAAGCTTGCTGGAGTTAGACATGTTCCGAGTATAAAGAGAAATCTTGTCTTTGTAAGCTGGCTGACAAAGTCAGGACTTGTGACTACTTTCACAGGGATGACTAGGGGGCATTAGTGATGGCTTGGGGCAACATTAAAGACATCCTTTATCTGATCAATGAAATGACTGATTTTAATGATGTGGCTCGAACCAGAGTGGATGCAGGTCTGTGACACTGTATGTGTGACTATATGAGCGAGAAAGGTATGAAGTCTCTACTTCCGAAAAATAAACTTCAGGGTTTGAAATTAGTTGATATAAATTTCAGTGAAAATTGAATATATGACATGAAGAAGAAAATTTCTTTTTCAAAAAGCGGGTTAGCAGTGAAATAAAAAAAATTGAGTTAGTGCATGCTAATGCATGGGGTCCTACTCCAGTTCAGTTCATTTGAGGTTCCCACTATTGTCACATTCATTGATGATCACATGAAAAATGTATGAGTTTATTTCTTAAAGCAAAAATCTGATGTATTTGAATTCTTTAAGAAGCGAAAGACTATTGTAGAAAATGAAAGACTTGAAGCTGGAGTTTCTTAGATTAGATAATGAGGGCGAGTATCGTGATCAGAAGTTCAAGACTTTCTGTATTACAGAGGGGTCAAACACGAGTTCACTGTCCCAAGGATATTGCAGCAAAATGATGAGACTGAGCACATGAAAAAGACAATCACGGAGCGTGCCAAGAACATAAGACTGCATGCTGGCTTGCAAAACAGTTTTGGGCTGAAGTAGTTAATGCTGTAGTTTCTCTGATTAATCATAGTTCTTCAATATTTTTGGAGGAAGGCTTACCTGAAGAAGTCTGGTGTGACAAAATGCATGTCTATCTTATTTAAGAGTTTTTGAGTGTTCTACATCTGTGCATGTTGATGCAAGGTCCAGGAGAAAGCTTGACTCGAAATCTGTTAAGTGTACTTTCATGGGATATGACTCATATGAGATTGAGTAGCAATTATGAGATTATTAGATATTAGAATTAGAAATTCATCAAAAGCAGGGACATCACTTTCAACAAAATGGAAATGTACAAAGACCAGGTCAGAAGTCAGGATATCCCGTCAGCTACTTCTAAAGAATCCATATATGTGAAGATAGATGATACTGGTGCTCAGGTGGATGGAGAAAGATGTAGTGCTCAATCGGAAGGAGCACTGGAAGTTCCTCGGTCACCTGCTACATGATCCAGAAGTTCCAACAGAGTGAAATGACCCATGAAAAGTATTCTTTTTTACATTATTTGTTGCTAACTGATAGCGGTAACCAGAATATTTTCAGGAGATGACTTATGTTGAAGATTCAAGGGAGTGGTGCCATAGATGAGGAAATGCAATCTTTGGATTCAAATTAGACTTGTGATTTGACGGTACTACTACATGGCAAATGAGCACACACAACAAGTGGCTTTACAGGCTGACATATGAATTAGATGGTAGCAAGCGCTGCAAGGCAAGACTTGTCGTGAATGGTTTACAACAGAGGGAAGGATTGAATTACTCAGAGATATTCTCCCCAGTGGTGAAGATGACTATTGTCATGGTTGTGCTAAGTTTGGTAGCAGTGAAAGATCTACATCTAGAGCAGATGGATGTAAAAACAATCTTTTACATGGAGTTCTGGAGGAAGAATTGTACATGGTGCAACCACAAGGTTATAAAGTTCCAGACAAAGAATGTTTGATTTGCAGATTGAAGAAGGCCTTTATGGCTTGAAGCAGGCTCCCGAGACAATGGTACGGGAGGTGTGACAGGTCCATGTCGGATAATGGGTACAAGAAGTGTCATACAAACCACTGTTGCTTCATCAAATACTTCAGTAACTGTTATATTTTGCCTCTTTTGTTTGTGTATGACATGCTAATTACCGGGGTAGATATGAAGAAATTCAAACACTTCGGTAACTGTTATATTTTGTTTCTTTTGTATGTGGATGACAGAGTGATTGTATGGGCATATTTGAAGAAAATCAGAGAATTGAAGAAACAATTATCAAGTGAGTTTGAGATGAAGGATTTAGGTTCAACCAAGAAGATCATCGGGATGAGAATCAATACGGAAAGGAGTGTAGGAACACTGAAGTTGTCTCATGCAAAGTATGTTGAGAATATCCTACAGAAGTTCAACATGAGTGAGGCGAAATCAATTTGCACTCCCTTAGGTATTCACTTCAAACTATTAGAAGGGCTATCACCTAACTCTGAAGCAAAGCAAGGACAGATAGAGAGACTCCATATGCTTCAGGAGTTGGAAGTTTGATGTATGCGATGATTTATACTGGGCCAGATATTGCATATGCAGCGAAAGTGGTCAACAGATGCATGAACAATCCGGACAGGCATCATTGGAGGCTGTAAAGTGAATCCTCAGGTATTTTAGGGGAACAATCAACAAGACACTTTGTTATGCCAGTGTAGAGATCAATCTGTAGGGTTTTGTAGATTCGGATTTGACAGGAGATGTGGACAGTAAAAGAAGTACAACGTGATATATCTTCACATTGGGGAACACAGTGGTAAGTTGGATTTTCAGGTTGCAGAAGATTGTTGCACTTTCAACTACGGAGGTCGATTGTATTGCTATCACTGATTCTAGCAAGGAGATAATTTAGCTACATAATTTCATGACATAATTGTGCAAGCAACAGGGTATTGGAAAACTCTACAATGATCATATGAGTGTGATTCATGTTACTAAGAACACTATGTTTCATGTAGGGATGAAACACATCTAGCTTAGGTATCATTTCATTCAATTCCTTCTAAAATATGGGCATTTATTTCTGGAAAAGATATACACAACTGAGATTTCTGCGGATATGTTGACGAAGATGATGACTGTGGAAAAACTGAAGCTATGCTTGGTTTCAGTTGGGTTTCATGAAGGTTGAGGCCAGGGGCGAGCGACATCACGATACGAGACTATGAAGACAATTCAGATGGAGGTGCAGATATAAAGGACGGGTGCATGGTGCAATCGTCTCATGGTGGGAGATTGTTGGGTTTTGTGGAGCCGATGCAGCAGACACGACATCCGACGCTTATGCATCACACTTGGGTGTTCTACAGAGGAGTCGACGCCTATGCGCGCCGACCATGGGCGCATATGCACCCACATAAGTGTCGATATAGGTGCAGGCATAATTATGTTGGCACCTAGGCGCCAACTATTGGGCGCCTATGTGCCGAATTTAGGCACAGCTTCTCGAGAGCTTTGCACTTAGGCGCCAAGTTTGGAACTTGGCGCCTAAGCTCCAGGGGCGTTTTGCAAGCAGAATTTGGTTTTAATTCTGAATTTGAGCGACGAAAATTGAAGATTAGCTATTTATTTCTTCGGTATTCTTCGACGAGCATCTAGGTGATGGTGAGGAGTGTCGAAAAGGTGGATTTCAGTAATTCAATGTGATTTTTTGCATAGGATCGAAGAGGAAAATTGCGGAGCGAGTAATGTAAGTTTTTTTTGTATGTGGAGAGAGTGTTTGTGTCATTTTTTTGCAAAACCTTTTGAATTTTATGATAGAAATTTCTAGTGGCGTGGCTTTATGGTTTTTTTCCGTTTTCAGTTTTTTTCACGTAAATTATCGTGTGCTTTTCTAGTTTGTTTTGATTATGCTTCTGTTTTAATTTTTGTTCTGGTTTTTTATCGAATTGGCGTGATCCTGTTATTTCGTAGTGCGGTTTAGTTTCTAATTGATTCCAAGCCTCCGTAAAATTGGAGATTTCATATCAGAACCATCAATTATGGTTTAGGTTTGATTATAAATAAGGGGTCTTGTAAAATGCAAAATTCAGAGTTTGTTTAAAAAAATTTAAGAATTCTTTTAAATTTGTTTGTGTTGTTGAATGTGTATTCCTCTAGCACGTTACAAGTCTTAATGACAAAATTCTGGTGAATGTTCTCTCTGTGCAGGTGTAAGGGCAGGATCTTTGGTGATTTTTGTCCTTGTTCTTCTCATCTATTTTGCAATTGATTTTGCTCTTGTGATTGAGATTTTACAAGTCAGCTATTGTCACTGCATGCTTTTGTTTGTTTGTTTTTTTTTTAATTTAATATTTTTGGGGATCTTTAATTTGTCATGGGACAAATTTTTTTTTTTTTTAATTTTGCATTAACATTGAGGAAGTTTAGCTTGACTAATTGTTGGGGGATTTCCAACTTTGATAATTGGTTTATTTTCTTATGATCTCGTCTTAAATTTATTTTAGTAAACTAGAGTCTTTAAGTTGTATGACATCATGAGCTAAAGTGCTTTGGTTAATTTTTCATATCCATAGTTCTTTGCAAAATGTTGGCTCTATAAAGCACTCTTCTGCCCTGCTGATTAATAATTAGAGACTAACATTCTTTGCAGCTTCCGGCTTGTTTGAGTGCAATTGGTTTGGTTTTTTTTTTTTTTTTTAAATTCGTTAATGCCTGATAAGCTATAAGCGAACCATGGATTGATTTATATTCCTTAATCATACAAAACGATCTTTTATTTTAGAATTAACTACAAAAGTTGTCCATGTAAAAGCAATTCTTTAAGATGCTCTTAAAGGAAATTCCTTTTTGTCAAGAGGTCGTTCTTCCGTCTGATTATTGCACATGTGTTGAGAGTTATTTTGTACTTTTCTTTGATGTCTCAGAGTGCTGCTTTAGCATTGGATGATTCTGTTCTAGATGTGGACCAAGTTGATAACCTGATTAAGTTTTGTCCAACCAAAGAAGAGATGGAGCTACTTAAGGTTCATATATTTACTGAAGTTTTTTTTGTACGTTGTGTGAACGATTTTTTTCTTTGTCGGTTTTGGCTTGTTTTATGATTTTTGTTGTTTTCAGGGATACACTGGCGACAAGGAAAAACTTGGGAAATGTGAGCAGGTAATCAGGTGTTCTTTTTCTTTCAAAGAGGATGGTGCTTTATTTGTTCCCTTTCAACCTAGCCATAGTCTACGAAGGATAATTCTGTTATTTAGAGAAAGTTTGCGAGTTTAAATCATGAATAATATGTTTGATACTTATTTCTATAGTAAATATTTATATAGGAGGGATAACAGGCACAAAATAGTTTCTATTAGTGTTGCTTGATAATATGGTTGCAAAATAAGGCAGCAAAAGAAGAAAAAGGCCACTCATCCTTGTCAGCGCCATAGATCTAAGAGAAGACGATTTAATGTATATGTTTGGGTAATGCAAGATCCATAAAGATTTCATTGGTTCTCAGAAGGCTTGTGACACCCCAGGTCATGGTGATAATGGGTATGCATGCAAGAGTTTATTTGGCAATAAACATTTTCAAAATAATCAAAGCTGATAGGGTATCAAATAAACAATCATCTTAATAATAACAATCACCAGCAAATTCTAATAATCTCAACATTATTATGAAGCCCTTCCTATTAACTTACGTGTCAATTGTGAAAATTTGCTCCGTCCCTAGCCTCTCTTGACGAGGAGAATTTTTGTGAGGTTTAAGGTCAAAATTTTAAAAAACAAATTAAAATACATATAAGACGCTAATTAGAGATTTCACCCCATTTTGCCAGGATTTTAGGATATAGGGTTTGAGTTTTCCCGTAGGTGAAAGGCTTTACAATTAATTACCTTTCCTGATAACGAGAGAAAACTCTTGATTAGGCCCAGTTACTTAGTCGTTGATTGCTCAACATATTGTAGCAGGAGTTAGAGCTTTAGATTAAGACATTTTCCATTGTAAACTTAAAGTGGATGTTGGTAAAAATGATGATGAATTTGATTAAGATTTCATGGTTTTATTATCTCATGTTGTCATGGATTTTAGTCTACTTAGTTAGATGAGTTATTTTATCCAACTTGATCGAGGAATTCTTGTTAGCATCCATAGGTTATTTTGGCCAATATGACTTTGTAGACCTGGGAGGTGTTTGCTTATGAAGACAAATCTAAGCCGACCTTAGTTGATGGAGGGCGACCTTAGTTGATGGAGGGCTTAATTCCGTAAATCTAATGTTCCACATGATTCACATCTCAAAGTGCAACAATCCATTGGGGAACATGTGCTACAACTATTACCGTAATATAGTGTAGATGTGAGGACAAATCATCAACAAACAGTTGCGTTGGGTGGATGATAATTGCTTTTAGCTTTTAGATGATAAGTTTTACTTGAATATTTTGGATTTTTAATTTTATTTAAATATTTTGATAATTAAAGTTTCATTCTGTTTAGATTTACATTCAACTCAGCTATCATTGTGATAAAAATTTATTTGAAATATTTACACTTAAAATTTGGTTGAAGTTTTCTTCCTTAATATTGTCAGAGCATAAATCCAGTCTCTATAAGAAGGGGGTTCATACCAATTAAATGTGAATTTAGTCTTGTTAACTTCAGCTCTTACAAGGAGAAGGATTTAGGTTGACCAAGTGGAATTTTAATTGTAGAGCTGATAATATATAATTCTGCCCAAAATTCTACATGCTAAATTTGACAACTATATATATAGGGGCGCCGCATGTTCAGATCAGTTAGTCAGACATCTGCTTCTCAGCTGTAAGTCTCATTTGGTTCGGGGTTCAATTCACCTCGATTATAGGGTGTGGTACTCGAATTCTTAGGTGCACGAGGAATGACCGGTGCTCGTATAATAGCCTCCGACTGTACTTTTTTTAATAAAAAAAATATAGGAAAAACAGTCTCTCCTAATTTTTAAACTTGCCAAATATTTCTAATCTAAATTAGGAAAAAAATAATTCTGAAATAAAAAACAAAATAACATAGAATATGAAGCTGTTCAACTAATCAATGGGGCGTAGATGTTGTAGAAACCAAGCTTGTTATTGAAATTTGTGAAGATGCTTAAAGAGGAGCTTTGGTGAAGACATCAACAACTTGTTGGTGTGTCGGGATGTAACTTAGCTGTATGAGTTTCCCATTAACCTTTCATAGATGAATTGTCTATTAACTTCAATATGTTTGGTCCTAATATGATGTACAAGATTCTTGGCAATACTAAAAGATGTTTGATTGTCACAAAACATCTATGTAGGCCTACTTCAAAGTTTCATTAACAATTTTTTAATCCAGGTCCCATCATAGATTCCCAAATCGAGTGCCCTATATTCTGATTCTGAACTGCTTTGAGAAACATTTTACTTTTTTACTTCTCCATGTCACTATATTTTCCTATACATAAGAGAAATAACATTTGGTGGACCTTTTTTTAGTGATTTTCCCAGCCCAACTAACATCAATATAGACTTCCTCCTCTTTGCTCCTGATTTTCTCAAAGATTAATCTATAACTAGAATTCTTCTCGAGAAAGTTCAGAATTTTGTAGACCATCTCCAAATGTTCTTCATTTGTGCCATTTATGTGATGACTCACAATACTGACATTGTATACAATATATGACCTCGTATGTGACAGGCAAAGATGAGTTTTTCTACCAATATTTGATATCTTGCCTTATCCACAGAGATACTTTCTCCTTCCCTTTGACTTGTGGTTGAGATCTACTGAAGTATTAACAGGAGTACATCCAATCATCCCTGTTTTTTTAATAGATTTTGGATGTATTTCCTCTTTGATATAATGATGCCTTTCTTAAACCTTGCTATCTTTGTACCTAAAAAATATCATGTAGTTCCTAAGTCTTTGATTTCAAACTCCGTGCCAATCACTTCTTTATCTTGAGAATCTATCATATCTTCCACAAAAGCTATCAATGCAACAATGTTACATTCCCTAGCGTGTTTTACAGACATAGTACGATCAAATTGATTTTGAGAATGCCCATTATATCTCATATTTTTAGTAAACCTTTCAAACCACACCCTGGGTGTTTGTTAGAATCATTCTCATGTTCTGGTGGTATCTTCGTATACACTTCTTCTTCTAGATCCCTATCCAGGAGGTCTTTTTTTAATCAAGTTGATGCAATCAGTATTCTTTGTTAACTGTTATTGAAAAATTAACACTGATACTGTTAAGTTTGCCAGTTGGTACAAATATCCCATGATAATCGATCCCATAGGATTGAGTGAAACATTTTGCAACAAATTTGACTTTGAATCTCTCAATACTCTCACCAGCTTTGTATTTGATGTTGAACCCCCATTTGCACCCAACCGATTTTTTATGTCGAGGGAGTTTAGTAAGAATCCATGTACCATTATGCTTTAGTGCTCAAATTTCTTCAACTACTTTCTTCTATTTTGAGTTTTCAAGAGCTTCATGAATGAATTTAGGAATCTGCATACTATTAATGTTAAAGCAAAAGTTTTGTAGGATGAGGATAGCTTCCCATAATCAGATAAGCTACATACTCCTAAATTAAATATCTAATGCGCCTTTCCTTGTCACTTACACCATAAGAGGATGGGGATAACTCATGATTACTAGACTCTTTACTCGAATTTTCAGGTGAATGTGGACTCGGGTTTTGGTTTGAGTAATCATGTTTTTACAAGTTGTTTTCCACCATCTCAAGGTTTATCTTCCTCGTGTGCACATACAATTCTTTGTTTTAAACTTTAGATTGGGTTGATTGCATTGGTTGAGCATCCTTAACTAGAATATGAGGGCTAGGTGGAGTAGGTGGTGAGGCAATTATAGGTGTTATCAAGTGCATCACAAAATTGATGTTCATTTACACTCTCCCATTGAAGATCAAATTTGAGGTAGTAAGATTGATTTTAAAAAATAATATTCATGGAGCAATATTTTTTGGTAACAGGAGGGCATCACTTATACCCCTTTTTTGTTTGTGTTATACCCAAGAAAAATAAGCTTGATAGATCTAGGATCAAATTTTGTGCGATTTTAGGAATGGACGTGAACAAGGGATACACACCAAAATATTTTAAGCAGTATAGTATGAGAGAAAACTCTGATGCTTGGATAGGTAACCATCAAAATGTGAATAGGTGTTTTGAAGTTAAGTACTCGGTTAGATATTCGATTGATAAGGTACTGTTTCCCTCAAGATATTTTAGAACATGATGGGACATCATAATTGAGCGGAATACCTCAAGGAGATGCTTGTTCTTTCTCTCAACTATCCTATTATGTTTTTGGTTATCAATACAAGAGTTCACAAGGAATATTGCAGTAAGAATTGCTTTCTCCTAAAAGTATTTAGAACTTGATAAGACATCATAATTGAGCGGGATGCCTCAAGGAGATGTCTATTTTTATCTTAGCTATTCTATTTTATTGTTGAATATCAATATATTAACTCACATGAATGATTTTATTTTTTGAAAAACAGGACCCAAACATGGAATTTAAATAATCATTGCATTAGCAGTTTGAAGGATATGAATTTTGGATTGAAATTGAGTTTGAATCATGTTTTGGAAAATTTGGCTTGTTTTAAATAATTTCTTTATTAGGAATATTCAAGTAGTTCTAATGCGATTACCAATAAATGAGAAAAACAATTTAGCCATTCTTAGGGTTTTCACTGTTGAAGGTCCCTAAATTTGACTGTAGATGATGGAAAAAGGGTGTGAAGGTATTTCTAGTGTGTTTGACATATTGACAAATCTTAAATTGGTGATAATTAGGGTTTTTATTGATAAAGAAATGAGGATATAAATTTGCAATATAATTAAAATTAGGATGACCCAGACAATAATGCCATAACATTACATATTTTTTGACAGAGACTCAACAAACTCATAAATTTGAGGTAAAATGGAGAAGATTATTTGTGTTTATAGAGAAATTTTCCTTGACCAGGTACAAGTCTTGACGTATTTCAACACTACCAATCACCTTCCTTAACTCTACGAACTGAAATTCACAAGGTGTGCAAGAAATTCAGCTATACGCTTCATATGACAATAAGCTTATTGATTGAAATTAAATTGCAGTTCAAATATTGAACTTGTAAAAAAAAAATGAAAGAGTAATATCCTGATAAAGCTTTACATCTCTTTTTTCAAAATTTTTTTAGTGTGATCTATCTGTAATTCTTATCAATCGAGATGTGGAAGTTTCTTGATGGTTGACTAGAGTATTGATGTCTCCAATTATATGATCAAAGGTTCTTGAATCTATGATCCAAGTTCTAAATCTCCCATTACTAGTAATATGAGAGAAAAAATATATTATCTTGTTGTGTTATGAGGTTGGTGGGTTGTTCTGAAGGTATCTCTAAGGAGTTTTCTCAATACTCCAAGTTGTTTCTTGGTGAATAGTTTAAAATTAACCTCCATAGTAATTTGTTATTCCTCACCTTCCATACTGAAATACCTAAGTTGTTCTAATTTTACGTCTTCATTTTGTACTTGGTCATAAACCCTCTGCGTGTCTGGGGCTACTGTTAGTTGTTTGTAGGAAGTGGACCGCTGTTGCTATTGCTGTTGGAGGAGATGAGGAACATTAGCTTGCAGGAAAGCGAGGGAATGGCTGCGAAGGGTGTATAGGCTGTTGATTGTAACGAGAAGACTCAGCAGAGGATCTGCAGGGAAAATTACGGTACTGGTGGCTGCAGGGAGAAACTCTGGTAGAGGGCCTGCAAGAAGACATCAGAGAAAGGAAGGGAACATAGTGGCTGCTCTGGTGGAAGAGAGCGGAGAATCAATAGACTGTAGGGGACTTCTGCCTGGAGCCGACAGGTAAGCTGGTGGCTGTAAGGAGCAGGAGTGGACACCGGTGAGAGCCTGCATGCTTGCTTGTTCCTGCTGAGAGTATTCCGATGCTGAATGACTATTGGAGGAATTTCCTGAGTTGGCCCTACAAGGAGGAGGTCCAACTGCAGGAGGGAGGTTTGGCTCTGTCAGGGAGAAGATCTGACGACTGGAGGAAAAATTGCAAGAAAGCATGTAGGGATGAACCATAAAGAAAGGAGGCTACAAGGAATGGTTCACATGGCGAGGAGCGTTTGGGAGGCCGACATAATTCTTGCAACTTCTTTGTTTGCTCGGGAAGGAGTTTTTTGTGGCTATGCAGGACACAACTTGCGATTGCCACAAAGGGCTGCTTGTATGGAAGAGGTCTGGCTGCTCCAAAGGACTGTCTGTAGGAAGAGTTCTAGTTATTGCAGGGAAGGGTTAGAGTTCCAACTATAGAGGAAGGCCTGCAGGGAAGTACATACTTCAAGCCAACATAGAGGATTTCCGGTGGTAGGGAAAAAAATAAAGCAGGGTCTCCTGCTTGCTGCTACTCTGCGGGAGTTTTGAGGGCTAGAGAAGTTCACTTTAGGTAGAGACTGCAGCTATTCCCAACTGTTGGTCTCATTTTTGAGGTTTTTCTTTTCCCCTCCTTAAAGCCTAGGATCTAGCCTTAAGATTCTCTGTTGACTATCCTAGAAGACTAATAATGGAACCCACCTTACATAGGACTTCAAGCCAATTCTTGATCCATTTTTTTGAGACCTCACATGCGTGATCCCAAGCACTCAACTTTTAGTTGCAAGGGCTAAGGGCCAAAAAAATGGGTTTCTATAAGATCAGAAGGCCTTAGGTAAACCTTTCGTAGCTTGGTCATGCGAATACCACAATTTACACATCCAACGCGTATAAACGTAACAAGGCAAATCACTGGCACTCACACACATTGCACTGTCAAATAAACCAAAATTAATGTTTAAAATAATCCGTTACGAACCCCAAAATTCAAAGAAGAATTAAATTTGATATATTTTTGGCTCGATCGTCGACGAACTCGTTTGAATGATCTCGGATGACGAAAGGGATATCACGAGCGCGTTCGGGACGTCAAGTTTAGCTAGGAAACATCTATATTGTTATGTTTTTTCGTGTGCAAATGACACGAAAATCGATGCACATGAATATTTAATTAGGGGCGCGGGTTCAGGCTCAGCTCAGGTTCAATTCGGGTTGAGCACGAGCTAACAATATCAAATTTCAAATTTCAAACGAACCGTTTAATTTGACCATAATTGAATTCAATTAGAAATCACTATTTGTCAAATAAAACTCCACTCATGGAAACTAATCAATTCCCCGCCAGATGTAGCGTAACAGATCTTTTGGAGTTTCCGGGAAGCAAGATATCGCTCGGCTCGTCTCCCCCCTCATTCACCTCACCTCTCCCGCCCTTGCCTGCTTCACCTCCCCCTCTCCCGCNCCCGCCCTTGCCTGCTTCCCCTCCCCCTCTCCCGCACTCGCCTGCCTCACCTGCCCCGCCTTTCCTTCGCTGAACAGCCCTAACCATTCGACTGCTTCTTGACGGACCCCCTCGCTCGATTCCCTCTTTCGAAACCTTCGCTCGAAAACCTCTCCCTCACCACCGAAGAGGCTCACTCGACTCGTCCCCTCTGCCGCCCGAAACCGTAGCCTACGTCCTTTCCGCCTCTACTGGCTTCGTCCAAAAACATCACCTTAGTAACCGAACCCTCGCGATACAGCCGCGAGTAGAGCTAGCTGGGAAGGCGAAGAAGGGATCATTCCCTACGACACCAAACAAGTGGATGTATGATGCTCTATCACATCTTTCCTTCTTTATTACCTCTTCTTCTTCGGTTCAACTCAGTTCACTGTTGGAAACATTCAACCACTTGCTTCCTTTGAGAAGGTTTGCCGGAAAATTGTAGTGATGGAGAGCAGTTTTTCGTGGAGGTTTTCTTCTCTCGATCCTTTGTTCACCTTTGGGAACTTAAGGATTCATTATTGTTTAGGAGAGATGAAGCAATGAATCCCTCATTCCCTACTGGTGCTTGCGGTGTTGGAGATATTTTATGCCTTTGTCTAATGTTGTAGGCACTTCATAATTCATTTATCTGCTTACCATTGTTATGTTAGTGGTTCTTCCTATCATAGAGATTGATTTTTGGAGATCTCCAAGCAGTTCTCATTTAATCATGTTAACCGAATTTATGCTTTAGTTAGAAAGATCCAAATATTAGGAGGATTAATATCTCATGGAATTTATGTTTTTTTGCTGTATCAATATTGTTGGAGGAAGAAGGGCTGGTCTCACAATGTGTGCTCTGAAATTTAAGGACAGTAGTTTTGCGGAGGAGTTTAGAGGTGTTGTGAGAGAGCATAAGAAGAGAAAAGGCCATTGTGCTGATGACACATGAAAATTCTCCTAAAGTTTGTGATGAGCAGAGGGAATATTTTTCTTGATAGTTGTTTGTTAACCTTTCATATATTCAAACGTAGACCCTTGCAAAGTTGGTTTATGCCAATATTATTCATACTGTTTGAGTTATCTGTTGTTGGAAACATTTTTAGCTTTCTATCTGCAGTCAGCATATTAATTGTTGCTCCATTTTTTTTCTGATTGCTTAGTCTGCTGAACACTTTTATTCATTTGGCAACTTGATCACTGTTTTAAGGTGCTTTTGTTGGCCAATCTTGAGCAACTTAGTCACTGTTTTGGAGGGCTTTGTACCCTATTTAAATGTTGATTTTTTGTACCATTTAAGCACTTTTTTTGGGCTGATTACACATTGTTTTGGGCACTGATTCTGGCGCAGTTTTGGGTGTTTTTGGCACTGTTTTAGGACGTTTTGTGGGTTGATCTTGGAGTAAATTGGACACTGTTTTGGGGCCATACTGGGGCCGTTTCTTTTGCTAATTTAACTATTTGACGGATGATATCCATTTGGTCTCATTTTCAGAAAATTAAAACACCACTATTTTTAAAATACAAAAATTATATACCTCTTATATTAAATTAAATTTAAATTATTTTCAAAAAGTTGACCGACACCAACTCGGGATTTCCTTAAGAGAGAATCATCCAACAGATTGGATCTAGCAGGCTGAGCTGCAGTCCTAGGATTTCCTGCGAGGTTTTTGAATTAACGGCTAAATTTTGTTTTTTTGGGATTTCGAGGGAGGGAAAAACCAACGATGGGGAATCGCGCGTAGCTTCTTCGTCGCTCGCCTGGAATTTTCGTTAGAAAGAAAAATGTTGAAACGTTTTCTGGGATTTGCACTTGAGAGAGAAAATTGCAAGCGCGGGAAAGTTGATATTCTTCTAATGCTACGATCCAACACGATAGGTTTCTTCCACTTCGTTTGCACCAATAGAAGTCTTCAGTTGCAGTTTTCTACTCTGCTCCTTGTCAGGAGGAGATTGACTGACCAAATAGTACTTGGATCCCTACCCTGTAGATAATGCAACCCATTTGAGAGTGTGTATTTTTTAATGATTTTGAATTTAGCTTACAAAAAAAAAAAAAAAAAGATTTTTGTAAAGTTTAAAAATAATTGCGAATTTCTCAAAATAGATTAAATTTATAAATTAGCTCGCTTTTAGGCCCACGCAATATTCTAAGATCGTATGTTCAAGCATTTAGTGCGATGATTTACACACATGCAGACATTTATTTTGGTGCATTTACCAGATGCATATGTATGACCTACAATGCTCTTGCATTATGTATTTCTATTTTCAAAGCGTATACATGAATTTTGAGGCATTGTGCTTGAATTATAAAATTGCCTTTTAAAATTTGTGTAAGTTTCAAATGATCAAAGTTTTGTTATTTGGGAACAAACATCTTTTGAGTGACTTTGGTGACAACTGAGACAATTCAGGCCCAATTATGTTTGTCTCATTTGTCATCGATGTTTTGGTCGGATCAGTCATAATTTTTTTTTTGGGTTCTAGATGGATTGATCTAATTTATTTTGCAAATGGATGATGTTTGGGCAATTTCGATGGCTGTCAAAGTGATTTAGATTCTACTTGCCTCAGTGGCTGAAATATCTCCATTCAATTTGCATTATGTCGTTTTTCATCTTTATCTTGATTTGATGAATCAGTTGAGGGGGTTTTGTGATACTGGATAACCTAAAACAACAATATGAAAAACAAATATTATTACTGACAAAGCCAATACGCAGTTACAACCAACACATTGAAGTAGGAAACATGACCAAAACACCTAAATAGGAAATAACAACCACATGACTCACGACACATGACTAGAGTGGATCTCTAGTGGCAATGGTGGTCGTTAGGGAGCTTAGAGAGGCGATAGCAAGGGGTTAGATGGATTGGACAACTAAGAGCATTGTCTAGGGGATATTCTTGGCGGTGGCAACAACAACTAGGTTACGGGGAGGTGGTTTCGATGATTGGGACAGTAGTGAGGCACTATAAGGAAATGGTTTTGGGCGGTTGAAATAGCAATGGTAGTGCCGGGGGAGGGTTACAACATTAGCTAGGTTGCAGGCATGTGGTTCATGTGGTTGGAACGACAGTGGACAACTCAGCAAGGGGTGCAGGGGTCTGTGGCAGCTAGGCTTGATGGCTGGAGGGAGGTGCTGGGATGGATGAGCCGGGAGGCAATTGGGATGGCAGGTGGCTGGCTGCTGGGAGGCAGAGAAACTGTAGGAGAACAATCAAGAGGGTTGTTTCCGTGCAGCTGCAGTAGGAAGGCAGCGATGACGACGAAGAAAAGGATGCAGAGGAAGGGTAGTAGAGGATAGCTACCACCTCGGTTGCCAGATATAGCCGGAGGATCACTCGTCCTTTGGCTACAACCCTTGAGGGGAAATCTTAGACGCTTACAATTGTTCCGACAAAAAAAACTCAAAATTAAAGCCCGTGTTTTGGTGATTCTGATGTTTTGAATATGTCGGTGAAGTCCATTATGAAAATAGACATTGTTCAAGTGGTTTCAGATATATTTTTTGCCCTTCTCATCATGCAGCGTGCAAGTTGATGCAATCTTTTGCAATTTTGAAACAATGGATGCAGTGGTTGAACCTATTTCATGTTTGAGCAATATTTAGGTGATTTGGATTGTGATTGGTGCAATCCACGTCTAATTCATGTAATGTTGTGTCTAACATTTGCCATTTTTGCTACCTGCAATCCACCACCTCGGTTGCGAGATATAGTCGGAGCATCAATCATCCTTTGGATACAACCCTTGAGGGAAAATCTTAGACGCCGACAGTTGTTCCGACAAAAAACCCCAAAATTAATGCCCCTACTTTGATGATTCTGATGTTTTGAATATGTCGGTGAAGTCCATTATGAAAATAGACGTTGTTCAATTGGTTTCAGATATATTTTTTGCCCTTCTCATCATGCAGCGTGCAAGTTGATGCAATCTTTTGCAATTTTGAAACTATGGATGCAATGGTGGGACCTATTTCACGTTTGAGCAATGTTTAGGTGATTTGGATTGTGATTGGTGCAATCCACGCCTAATTCATGTACTGTTGTGTCTAACTTTTGCCATTTTTGCTACGTTCAGTCTTAATTGACCTGATATCACTTTAAAGATTACAAAATGACCAAAATTAATTTGGTCTCTACTGGTAAAATACATAACCAAGTGGAATATGCCTCCTCTACTTCAAAATGAATCTTATGCTGTCGAGTTGCTTCTTAATTCCACTATGTATGGTCTAATATTGTGATTTAACGAACTATTGTTCAAGAACATGTTCATCAGACTCTACTTTAGAGCTGGTTAAGATGCATACGAAATGACTCACCTTGGTTTTCTTCGATTTCACCCATACGGGTTGCATTAATTTATCAATGTTACTATGAAAATGGCATGAATTGAGCATAATATTACCGTATTAATTACATGGCAGCAACGAAATAAAATAAATTGCCACCAGTTTAAGTGGACAAAAATGACCCGATCATATGAAAATGTACTTATCTTTGAAGTGGAGAAGTGGTATAGGATATGCTTGTGGAGTTGTGGAGAAGATGCGGTGGAGTGGTTCTTCTAGATTACCTCCAATTTTATATAATATTTCTTCAGTAATGCTTTAGAGTTACATGGTCATTTATATATAGCGNGTTCAATTCACCCCGATTGTAGGGTGTGGTACTCGAATTCTTAGGCGCATGAGCGATGACCGAGACTCGTATGATAGCCTCCGACCATACTTTTTTTTTTAAATATATAGGAAAAACAATCTCTCCTAGTTTTCAAACTTACCAAATATTTCTAATCTAAATTGGGAAAAAATGATTCTGAAATAAAAAAACAAAATAACATAGAATATGAAGCTGATCAACTAATCAATGGGGCGTAGATGTTGTAGAAACCAAGCTTGTTATTGAACTTTGAGAAGATGCTTACATCAACAACTTGTTGGTCTGTTGGGATGTAACTTAGCTGTATGAGTTTCCCATTAACCTTTTCATAGATGAACTGTCTATTAATTTCAATATGTTTGGTCCTAACATGATGTACAAGATTCTTGGCAATACTAAAAGCTGTTTGATTGTCACAAAACATTTATGTAGGCCTATTGGAGGTACATCACAATTTCATTAACAATTTTTTAATCCAGGTCCCATCATAGATTCCCAAGGCGAGTGCCCTATATTCTGATTCTGAACTGCTTCGAAAAACATCTTATTTTTTTACTTCTCCATGTCACTATATTTTCCTATACATAAGAGAAATAACATATGGTGGACCTTCTTTTAGTGATTTTCCCAGCCCAACTATCATCAATATAGACTTCCTCCTCTTTGCTCCTGATTTTCTCAAAGATAATCTATAATCAGAAGTTTTCTCGAGAAACTTCAGAATTTTGTAGACCATCTCCAAATGTCCTTCATTTGTGCTACATGTGATGACTCACAATACTGACATTGTATACAATATATGACCTCGTATGTGACAGGCAGAGATGAGTTTTTCTGCTAATATTTGATATCATGCCTTATCCACAGAGATACTTTCTCCTTCCCTTTGACTTGTGGTTGAGATCTACTGAAGTATTAACAGGATTACATCCAAACATCCCTGTTTTTTTAATAGATTTTGGATGTATTTTCTCTGTGATATAATGATGCCTTTCTTGGATCTTGCTATCTTTGTACCTAAAAAATATCATGTAGTTCCTAAGTCTTTGATTTCAAACTCCGTGCCAATCACTTCTTTATCTTGAGAATCTATCTTTCATGATCACCCATAAGAATTATATCATCCATAAAAGCTATCAATGCAACAATGTTACATTCCCTAGCGTGTTTTACAAACATAGTACGATCAAATTGATTTTGAGAATGCCCATTATATCTCATAGTTTTAGTAAACCTTTCAAACCACACCCTAGGTGTTTGTTAGAATCATTCTCATGTTCTGGTGGTATCTCCGTATACACTTCTTCTTCCAGATCCCTATCCAGGACGTCATTTTTTTTATCAAGTTGATGCAATCAGCATTCTTTGTTGACTGTCATTGAAAAATTAACTCTGATACTGTTAAGTTTGTCAGTTGGTACAAATATCCCATGATAATCGATCCCATAGGATTGAGTGAAACATTTTGCAACAAATTTGACTTTGAATCTCTCAATACTCTCACCAGCTTTGTATTTGATGTTGAACCCCCATTTGCACCCAACCGATTTTTTATGTTGAGGGAGTTTAGTAAGAATCCATGTACCATTATGCTTTAGTGCTCAAATCTCTTCAACTACTTTCCTCTATTTTGAGTTTTCAAGAGCTTCATGAATGAATTTAGGAATCTGCATACTATTAATATTAAAACAAAAGTTTTGTAGGATGAGGAGAGCTTCCCATAATCAGATAAGCTACATACTCCTAAATTAGATTTCTAATGCGGCTTTTCTTTTCACTTACACCATAAGAGGATGGGGATAACTCTTGATTACTAGACTCTTTACTCGAATTTTCAGGTGAATGTGGACTCGGGTTTTGGTTTGAGTAGTCATGTTTTTACAAGTCGTTTTCCACCATCTCAAGGTTTATCTTCCTCCTTGTGTACACATAAAATTCTTTGTTTTAAACTTTAGATTGGGTTGATTGCATTGGCTGAGCATCCTTAACTAGAATATGAGGGCTAGGTGGAGTAGGTGGTGGCAGTATAGGTGTTATCAAGTGCATCACAAAATTGATGTTCATTTACACTCTCATTGAAGATCAAATTTGAGGTAGTAAGATTGATTTAAAAAAATGATATTCATGGAGCAATATTTTTTTGGTAACAGGAGGGCATCACTTATACCCCCTTTTTGTTCGTGTTATACCCAAGAAAAATACGCTTGATAGATCTAGGATCAAATTTTGTGCGATTTTAGGAATGGACTTGAACAAAGGATACGCACCAAAATATTTCAAGTAGTATAGTAGGAGAGAAACTCTGATGCGTGGATAGGTAACCATCAAAATGTGAATAGGTGTTTTGAAGTTAAGTACTCGGTTATATATTCGATTCCCCCAAGATATTTTAGAACATGATGGGACATCATAATTGAGCGGAATACCTCAAGAAGATGCTTGTTTTTTCTCAACTATCCTATTATGTTTTTGGTTATCAATACAAGAGTTCACAAGGAATATTGCAGTAAGAATTGCTTTCTCCTAAAAGTATTTTAGAACTTGATAAGACATCATAATTGAGCGGGATGCCTCAAGGAGATGTCTATTTTTCTCTTAGCTATTCTATTTTATTGTTGAATATCAATATATGAACTCACATGAATGATTTTATTTTTTGAAAGATAGGACCCAAACATGGAATTTAAATAATCATTGCATTAGCTGTTTGAAGGATCTGAATTGTGGATTGAAATTGAGTTTGAATCATGTTCTCGAAAATTTGGGTTGTTTTAAATATCTTCTTTATTAGGAATATTCAAGTAGTTCTAATGTGATTGCCAATAAATGAGAAAGACAATTTAGCCATTCTGAGTGTTTTCACTGTTGAAGGTCCCTAAATTTCACTGTAGCTGATGGAAAAAGGGTGTGAAGGTATTTTTAGTGTGTTTGACAAATTGACAAATCTTAAATTGGTGATAATTAGGGTTTTTATTGATAAAGAAATGAGGATATAAGTTTGCAATATAATTGAAATTAGGATGACCCATACAATAATGCCATAACATTACATATTTTTTGACATAGACTCAACAAACTCATAAATTTGAGGTAAAATGGAGGAGATTATTTGTGTTTATAGAGAGATTTTCCTTGACCAGGTACAAGTCTTGACGTATTTCAACACTGCCAATCACCTTCCTTGACTCTATGAACTGAAATTCACAAGATGTGCAAGAAATTCAGCTATACGCTTCATATGACAATAAGCTTATTGATTGAAATTAAATTGCAGTTCAAATATTGAACATGTAAAAAAAAGATAAAAGAGTAATATCCTGATATAGCTTTGCATCTCTTTTTTCAGAAATTTTTTAGTGTGATCCATCTGTAATTCTGATCAATCGAGATGTGAAAGTCTCTTGATGGTTGACTAGAGTATTGATGTCTCCAGTTATATGATCAAAGCTTCTTGAATCTATGATCCAAGTTCTAAATTTCCCATTACTCGTAATATGAGAGAAAAATATATCTTGTTGTGTTATGAGGTTGGTGGATTGTTCTGAAGGTATCTCTAAGGAGTTTTTTCAATACTCCAAGTTGTTTCTTGGTGAATAGTTTAAAATTAACCTCCATAGTAATTTGTTATTCCTCACCTTCCTTACTGAAATACCTAAGTTGTTCTAATTTTACGTCTTCATTTCGTACTTGGTCATAAACCCTATGCGTGTCTGGGGCTACTGTTAGTTGTTTGTAGGAAGTGGACCGCTGTTGCTATTGTTGTTGGAGGAGATGAGGAACATTAGCTTGTCAGGAAAGCGAGAGAATGGCTGCGAAGGGCGTATAGGTTGTTGACTGTTACGAGAAGACTTAGCAGAGGATCTGCAGGGAAAATTACGGTACTGGTGGTTGCAGGGAGAAACTCTGGTAGAGGGTCTGCAAGAAGACACCGGAGAAAGGAAGGGAACACAGTGGCTGCTCTGGTGGAAGATATTGGCCACTTTGGTGGAAGAGAGCGGAGAATCAATAGACTGTAGGGGACATCTGCCTGGAGTCGACAGGTAAGCTGGTGGCTGTAAGGAGCAGGAGCGGACACCGGTGAGAGCCTGCATGCTTGCTGGCTCCTGCTGAGAGTATTCCGATGCTGGATGACTGTTGGAGGAGTTTCCTGAGTTGGCCTGACAAGGAGGAGGTCCAATTGCAGGAGGGAGGTTCGGCTCTGTCAGGAAGGAGATCTGACAGCTGGAGGAAAAATTGCAGCAAAGCATGCAGGGATGAACCATAAAGAAAGGAGGCTACAGAGAATGGTTCACATGGTGAGGAGCGTTTGGGAGGCCGACATAATTCTTGCAACTTCTTTGTTTGCTCGGGAAGGAGTTTCTTATGGCTATGCAGGATGCAACTTGCGATTGCTACAGAGGACTGCTTGTATGGAAGAGGCCTGGCTGCTCCAAAGGGCTGTCTGTAGGAAGAGTTCTAGTTATTGCAGGGAAGGGTTAGAGTTCCGACTATAGAGGAAGGCCTGCAGGGAAGTACAGACTTCAAGCCAACATAGAGGATTTTCGGTGGTAGGGAAAAAAATAAAGCAGGGTCTCCTGCTTGCTGCTACTCTGCGGGAGTTTTGAGGGCTAGAGAAGTTCACTTTAGGTAGAGAATGCAGCTATTCCCAACTGTTGGTCTCATTTTTGAGGTATTTCTTTTCTCCTCCTTAGAGCCTAGGATCTAGTTTTAGGATTCTCTGTTGACTATCCTAGAAGACTAGTAATGAAACCCACCTTACATAGGACTTCAAGCCACTTCTTGATCCATTTGTGTGAGACCTCACATGCGTGATCTCAAACACTCAATTTTTAGTTGCAAGGGCTAAGGACCAATATGTTGAGGGTCTAAAAAATGGGTTTCTATAGGATCAAAAGGCCTTAGGTAAACCTTTCGTAGTTTGGTCATGTGAATACCACAATTTACACATCCAACGCGTATAAATGTAACAAGGCAAATCACTGGCACTCGCATACATTGCACTGTCAAATAAACCAAAATCAATTTTTAAAATAATCCGTTACGAACCCCAAAATTCGAAGAAGAATTAAATTTGATATATTTTTGGCTCGACCGTCGACGAACTCGTTTTGACGATCTCGGATGACGAAAGGGATAACGCGAGCGCGTTCGGGACGTCGACTTTAGTTAGGAAACACCTATATTACTATGGTTCCCCGTGCACAAATGATACGAAATCGATGCACATGAATATTTAATTAGGGGTGCTGGTTCAGGCTCAGCCCAGGTTCAATTCGGGCTGAACACAAGCTAACAGTTTTGAATTTTAAAATTTTAAATTTCTTATTTCAAACGAACCATTTAATTTGACCATAATTGAATTCAATTAGAAATCATTTTTTGCCAAATAAAACTCTACCATTGAAGCTAATCAATTCCCCGCCAGATGTGGCGTAACGGATCTTTTGGAGTTCTCGGGATACAAGATACCGCTCGGCTCGTCTCTCCCCTCATTCACCTCACCTCTCCCGCCCTCGCTTGTTTCACCTCCCCCTCTTCCGCACTCGCCTACCTCACCTGCCCCGCCTCTCCTTTGCTGAACAACCCTAACCATTCGACTGCTTTTTGACGGACCCCCTAGCTCAATTCCCTCTTTCGAAACCCTCGCTCGAAAACCTCGCCCTCACCACCGAAGAGGCTCACTCGAGTCGTCCCCTTTGCCGCCTGAAACTCTAGCCTACGTCCTTTCCGCCTCTACTGGCTTCGTCCAAAACCATCACCTTAGTAACCGCTAGCTGGGAAGGCGAAGAAGGGATCATTCCCTACGACACCAAACAAGTGGATGTATGATGCCCTATCACATCTTTCCTTCTTTATTACCTCTTCTTCCTCGGTTCATCTCAGTTCACTGTTGGAAACATTCAACCACTTGCTTCCTTTGAGAAGGTTTCCTGGAAAATTGTAGTGATGGAGAGCAGTTTTTCGTGGAGGTTTTCTTCTCTTGATCCTTTGTTCTCCTTCCTGAACTTAAGGATTCATTATTGTTAGGAGAGATGAAGCAATGAATCCCTCATTCCCTGCTGGTGCTTGCGGTGTTGGAGATATTCTATGGCTTTGTCTAATGTTGTAGGCACTTCATAATTTATTTTTCTGCTTACAATTGTTATGTTAGTAGTTCTTCCAATCATAGGGACTGATTTTTGGAGATCTCCAAACAGTTCTCATTGAATCATGTTAACCGAATTTATGCTTTAGTTAGAAAGATGCAACTATTAGGAGGATTAATATCTCATGGAATTTATGTTTTTTTGCTGTATCAATATTGTTGGAGGAAGAAGGGCTGGTCTCACAATGTGTGCTCTGAAATTTAAGGACAGTAGTTTTGCGGAGGAGTTTAGAGGTGTTGTGAGAGAGCATAAGAAGAGAAAAGGCCATTGTGCTGAAGACACATGAGAATTCTCCTAAAGTTTGTGATGAGCAGAGGGAAGATTTTTATTGATAGTTGTTAGTTAACCTTTCATATATTCAAACGTAGACCCTTGCAAAGTTGGTTTATGCCAATATTATTCTTACTGTTCGAGTTAGCTGTTGTTGGAAACATTTTTAGCTTTCTATCTGCAGTCAACATATTAATTGTTGCTCCATTTCTTTTTTCTGATTGCTTAGTCTGCTGAACACTTTTATTCATTTGGCAACTTGATCACTGCTTTAAGGTGCTTTTGTTGGCCAATCTTGAGCTACTTAGTCACTGTTTTGGAGGGCTTTGTGACCTATTTAAATGTTGATTTTTTGGACCCTTTAAGCACCTTTTTTGGGCTGATTGCATATTGTTTTGGGCACTGATTCTGAAGCAGTTTTGGCGCAGTTTTGGGTGTTTTTGGCACTGTTTTGGGACGTTTTGTGGGTTGATCTTGGAGCAGATTGGGCACTGTTTTGGGGCCATACTGGGGCCGTTTCTTTTGCTGATTTAACTATTAGACGGATGAGATCCATTCGGTCTCATTTTCGAAAAATTGAAACACCTTTATTTTCAAAATACAAAAGTTATATACCTCTTATATTAAATTAAATTTAAATTATTTTCAAAAAGTTGACTGACACCAACTCAAGATTTTCTCAAGAGAGAATCATCCAACAGATTGGATCTAGCAGGTTGAGTTGCAGTCCTAAGATTTCCTGCGAGGCTTTGAATTAACAGGCTAAATTTTGTTTTTTGGGATTTCGAGGGAGAGAAAAACCAACGATGGGGAATCGCGCGTAGCTTCTTCGTCGCTCGCCTGAAATTTTCGTTCGAAAGAAAAATGTTGGAATGTTTTCTGGGATTTGCACTTGAGAGAGAAAATTGCAAGCGCGGGAAAGTTGATAATCTTCGAATGCTTCGATCCAACACGACAGGTTTCTTCCACTTCGTTTGCACCAATAGAAGTCTTCAGTTGCAATTTTCTACTCTGCTCCTCGTCAGGAGGAGATTGACTTACCAAATAGAACTTAGATCCCTACCCTGTAGATAATGCGACCCATTTGAGAGTGTGTACTATTTAATGATTTTGAATTTAGCTTACAAAAAAAAAAGATTTTGTAAAGTTTAAAAATAATTGTGAATTTCTCAAAATAGATTAAATTTATAAATTAGCTCATTTTTAGGCCCACGCAATATTCTAAACTCGTATGTTCAAGCATTTAGTGTGATGATTTACGCACATGCAAACATTTAATTTTGGTGCATTTACAAGATGCATATGTATGGCCTACAATGCTCTTGCATTATTTATTTCTATTTTCAAAACATATACATGAATTTTGAGGCATTGTGCTTGAATTATAAAATTGCCTTTTAAAACTTGTGTAAGTTTCAAATGATCAAAGTTTTGTTATTTGCGAACAAACATCTTTTGAGTGACTTTGGTGACAATTGAGACAATTCAGGCCCAATTATGTTCGTCTCATTTGTCATCAATGTTTTGGTCGGATCAATCATAATTTTTTTTGGGGGTTCTAGATGGATTGATCTAATTTATTTTGCAAATGGATGATGTTTGGGCAATTTCGATGGTTGTCAAAGTGATTTAGATTCTACTCGCCTCCGTGGTTGAAATATCTCCATTCAATTTGCATTATGTCGTTTTTCATCTTTATCTTGATTTGATGAATCAGTTGAGGGGGTTTTGTGATACTGGATAACCTAAAACAACAATATGAAAAACAAATATTATTACTGACAAAGCCAATACGCAGTTACAACCAACACATTGAAGTAGGAAACATGACCAAAACACCTAAATAGGAAATAACAACCACAAGACTCACGACACATGACTAGAGTGGATCTCTAGTGGCGATGGTGGTTGTTAGGGAGCTTAGAGAGGCGATAGCAAGGGGTTAGATGGATTGGACAACTAAGAGCATTCTCTAGGGGATATTCTAGGCGGTGGCAACAACAACTAGTTTACGGGGAGGTGGTTTCGATGATTGGGACCATAGTGAGGCAGTATAAGGAAATGGTTTTGGGCGGTTGGAATAGTAATGGCAGTGCCGGGGGAGGGTTACAACATTAGCTAGGTTGCAGGCATGTGGTTCATGTGGTTGGAACGGCATTGGACAACACGACAAGGGGTGTAGGGGGCTGTGGCAGCTAGGCTTGATGCCTGGAGGGAGGTGCTGGGATGGATGAGCCGGGAGGCAATTGGGATGGCAGGTGGCTGGCTGCTGGGAGGCAGAGAAACTGTAGGAGAACAATCAAGAGGGTTGTTTTCGGGCAGCTGCAGTAGGAAAGCAGCGACGACTGTGAAGAAAAGGATGCAGAGGAAGGGTAGCAGAGGATAGCCACCACCTCAGTTGCGAGATATAGCCGGAGGATCACTCGTCCTTTGGCTACAACCCTTGAGGGGAAATCTTAGACGCTGACAGTTGTTCCGACCAAAAAAAACCCAAAATTAAAGCCCGTGCTTTGATGATTCTGATGTTTTGAATATGTCGGTGAAGTCCATTATGAAAATAGACATTGTTCAAGTGGTTTTAGATATATTTTTTTTGCCTTTCTCATCATGCAGCGTGCAAGTTGATGCAATCTTTTGCAATTTTGAAACTATGGATGCAGTGGTTGAACCTATTTCACGTTTGAGCAATGTTTAGGTGATTTGGATTGTGATTGGTGCAATCCACGCCTAATTCATGTAATGTTGTGTCTAACATTTGCCATTTTTGCTACGTGCAATCCACCACCTCGGTTGCGAGATATAGTCGGAGCATCACTCATCCTTTGGATACAACCCTTGAGGGAAATCTTAGATGCCGACAGTTGTTCCGACAAAAAACCCCAAAATTAATGCCCCTGCTTTGATGATTCTGATGTTTTGAATATGTCGGTGAAGTCCTTTATGAAAATAGACGTTGTTCAAGTGGTTTCAGATATATTTTTTGCCCTTCTCATCATGCAGCGTGCAAGTTGATGCAATCTTTTGCAATTTTGAAACTATGGATGCAATGGTGGAACCTATTTCACGTTTGAGCAATGTTTAGGTGATTTGGATTGTGATGGGTGCAATCCACGCCTAATTCATGTAATGTTGTGTCTAACGTTTGCCATTTTTACTACGTTCAGTCTTAATTGACCTGATATCACTTTAAAGATTACAAAATGATCAAAATTAATTTGGTCTCTACTGGTAAAATACATAACCAAGTAGAATATGCCTCCTCTACTTCAAAATGAATCTTATGCTGTCGAGTTGCTTCTTAATTCCACTATGTATGGTCTAATATTGTGATTTAACGAACTATTATTCAAGAACATGTTCATCAGACTCTACTTTAGAGCTGGTTAAGATGCATACGAAATGACTTCACCTTGGTTATCTTCGATTTCACCCATACGGGTTGCATTAATTTATCAATGTTACTATGAAAATGGCATGAATTGAGCATAATATTTCCGTATTAATTACATGGCAGCAATGAAATAAAATAAATTGCCACCAGTTTAAGTGGAAAAAAATGACCCGATCATATGAAAATGTACTGATCTTTGAAGTGGAGAAGTGGTATAGGATATGCATGTGGAGTTGTGGAGAAGATGCGGTGGAGTGGTTCTGCTAGATTACCTCCAATTTTATCTAATATTTCATCACNTATATATATATATATATATGCAGATAATGTAAATCACGCATAATAAAATGAAGTGGCGGTAAAGCAGTAAGATTGCAGTAAAACAGCTAGATTGCAGTAAGTAAACTGTAAATGCGTACCGAGCGTGTCTGCTGCCATTGCAAAGGTGTTAGTATCGCAGGTAAAAGTTAGCAGGTATGCCTAAGGATTTGATGAACACATTAAACGTGAGCATACATATGTAAATGAGCGGGCGACTCATGAAAGCTCGCAGAGGACCTGCAAAGATTCAAGTCAGGGCGGGCTCAGAGTTGGGCTGTGTGCATTATAATCTAACTTTAGATAGAAACGATCGACCCAAGCAATTGAGGGCAACTCTTAGCCACAATCGAAACAATTAACCAGTGAACCTTTATAAAATTTTGTCAAAGGTTTTTTTAACTTTTCATGCATATATAGTTTATTTAGCACACAAAAGTAATGTTGTTGCAAATGGATTTCTTTTTTTTTATTATTTTTTAACATATGTGGAAATGTGTGAATAAGTGTAGTATTTGTGTAAGCGTGTGAAGAAATGAAATAATCCACCGGTTGCTCGCTTATATCGACTTAGAATTACCTAGCAACCTAAGATAGTCGGGGGCAACATCACACCAAGAGTTGGTGAATGATATAATCGATCTTGCTCTTCTCTCATTGAAGGTCATCGATGCGGGAGGTACCATTCAATTCTCTCAATTTAGCACACATAAACTTTGTCATAATCACCCTAAAAAAAGAAAAAAAACGGGGGAAGAAGAAGAGAGGAGACTGACCCATCACCCAAAATCGATTAGACAAAAGGGTAGAACAGCAAGTGGATCAGCTTAAAAAGGTGTTTAAATAGTAATCAAGTAAAACTCAAAACAATAGATGAAAGACCCCCAAAACCAACTTTAAATCGTAAGCAAATGCTCCAAAAACCGCTCCCAAATCATCACTTAAATAGCCCCAAATGACTCATCATAACACTTTGCTGACTCCAAACAACAAAGAAAACATCCTCGAAACAATCCCAAAACGGTAATTTAAAATTCCAAAAATAGTGCTTTATATTGTCCAAAAATAGTGAAACTATCGAGCAAGGGGCAGCCCTCGAAACAGTGAAGATATGGGGCAAAAACAGAACTAAAACAGTAGAAAAGATCAACACCAAAGTAATGCGTAAAATCTCTCCAAGCAGTCAATGAATCAACCCAAAAATAAGCCCCAAAATAGAATTTTTTACTCTCCAAATCAGCAAAAGAAACAACTCCAATATGGCCCCAAGGCTAGGGTTGTTAAAAAAGCTTGTTGTTCGCGAACAATTTGTGTTTGACTCATCGGGGATTTCTTGTTCGATTCATTCGACAAGCAAACGAGACAAACACAAATAATTTTTTTTTCTTTCGGTTTATAAACATACCAATACAAACAATCATTTGTTCGATTGTGTTCGAATCGTTATTATTCGAAATATTAAATAATGTAAAATAATTATATATAAAAAATTTATAAAATTCTAAAAATAATTATATACTCTAAAAATTTATCATATTTTAAAAAATTAAATCCTATAAATTATAATCTGGTCTAAATGTTCGCCTTTTAGCTTATATTAAATTCTATAATTTCGTATTTATTTTCAGGCTCGTCTCTTAGCTTAAATTTTCTTATGTCTTTTAGATTTATTTTATTTCTTTGAGTGAAACATAGTTTTTAGGAATGAAATCTCGCATATTGCCTCTAGATCTGAATTTTTTTTAGATGAGATATGATATTATGGTTTTATTGTGAACTGTGCTTCGACTATTTTGTATTTGTGTTGTTATTCATATATGTATGAGCATTAATTTCATATAAGTTTAAGCTTTTGAAAAATTTCGAACAATTCAGACAATACAAACAAATTTGTAAGATTTCGAACAGTTTAAACAATTCAAATAATTTGAACAATTCGAACATTTCAAACATATTTCAAACAAATCAAACTGAATACGATCAATAACTTCACAAAGAATTTCAAACACGAGCTTATTTCAAACAAGCGTAATTTCAAATGAACCGAACACGAACACGAGCTTTGTTTGTTCGTGTTCGGTTCGTTTACACCCCTACCCAAGTCAACATTTTTAACCCTCCAAACAATAAATGAATCAACCCAAAAATAAGTCCGAAAACATAATTTTTTACTCTCCAAATCAACAAAAGAAACAAACCCCAATATGGTCCCAAGACTAGAGTTTTCAAAAAAACTCGTTGTTCGCGAATAATTTGTGTTTGGCTCTTCGGGGAGTTCGTGTTCGAATCGTTCGATAAGCAAATGAAACAAACACGAACAATTTTTTTTGTTCGGTTTATAAACAAACCAAACACGAACAGACATTTGTCGATCGTGTTCGAATATGATAACTGTTTTGAGGATGTTTCTTTTGCTGTTTGGAGTCAACAAAGTGCTATGATGAGTCGTTTGGGGATATTTAAGTGATGATTTGGGGGCAGTTTTGGGAGCTTTTACTTATGTTTAAAGTTGGTTTTGGGAGCCTTTCGTCTATTGTTTTGAGTTTTACTTGATTACTATTTAAACACCTTTTTAAGCTGATCCACTCGCTGTTCTACCGTTCTGTCTAACCAATTTTGGGTGATGGGTCAGTCTCCTCTCTTCTTCTTCCCCCATATTTTTTTCTTTTTTTAGGGTGATGATTACAATGCTTATGTGTGCTAAAGTGAGAGAATTGAATGATACCTCCCGCATCGATGACCTTCAATAAGAGAAGAGCAAGATCGATGATATCATTCACCAACTCTTGGTGTGATGTTGCCCCCGACTATCTTAGGTTGCTAGGTAATTCTAACCCGATTGAAGCGATCAACCGGTGGACTATTTCATTTCTTCACTCACTTACACGGACACTACTCTCATTCACACATTTCTACAGATGTTAAAAAAATAATAATAAAATAGAAATCTATTTGCAACATCAATATTTTTGTGTGCTAAATAAACTCTACATGCATGAAAAGTTAAATAAACCTTTGACAAAATTTTATAAAGGTTCACTGGTTAATTTTTTCGATTGTTGTCTAGGAGTTGCCCTCTTAAAATTCTTTGTGTCGGTAGCTTCTATCCAAAGTTGGATTATAATGCACACCACCCAGCTCTGAGCCCACCCTGACTTGAATCTTTACAGGTTCTCTGCGAGCTTTCATGTGTCACCCGCTCATTTACGTACATATGCTCATGTTTGATGTGTTCATTAATTCCTTAGTCATATTTGCTTATTTTTACCCGCGATACTAACATCTTTGCAACAGTAGCAGACACGCCAGGTACACATTTGCAGTTTATTTACTGCAATTTTACTGCTTTACTGCTACTTCATTTTATTATGCATGCTNTATTGTACCTTGGAAACATGCTAAACCAGGGAACTGCTAGAGGTAATTTTAATTTACTTTCATTATGATATTGATTTTCTTTATTGTGTTTGCTTTTTTGGAGAGAGCTGGATGTAACTAATTATTTTCTTCCTAGTTTTTTTTTTGTTTTTGTTTTTTGGATATAATTGAAATAAAAGGAGGATGGATGAGATTGAATTGAATCTCACGCTAAAGTGCAAGATTAGGGAGTTGGCAGATATTAAACCTCTGCTTTAAGATTCTTTGTGGAGGGCGCTAAATTGTAAATTAAATTCATGAAGATTAATATTCATCCTAAAAGTGTTGCTTGGAACAAAATTTACATACTTAATATCTGCCAGGAAGTCCTTTCAATTGAATTAGAAGGATTTTAAGGGAGTTATTACTTTGAGTGCACTTGTTTTAGTTCTGTTTTCGTTGGATGATAACTTTATTGTAGTCTTAATCCAGGTTTCTTCTCTTTTAGTAAGCTAAAATTTTATCTCTTGTGCATTTTCTATCATAAAGTTTCAAAACATCGACCTATATATCTTCTTCCATTCAATCGTGGAACCTTTTGTACTAAGCAATTCAGGAGATTAGCAAATTTGGGTGAAGTTATTGGTTATTTTATAGTTATTTATATTCATCAGGGATACTGCTCATAGCTACCAGTTCTAATGTTTGGATTATTCTTCTGGACTTACAAGATCCTACACTAGCATGTAAACCTAACCTGATAATTATACAATATGGGCTTGAAGCGCTCTTTCTCCTGACCTCAATACTCATGACCGCTAAGTTTGGAACAAAATTTACTAAAACTTTTGCTTGGAACAAAATTTACATACTTAAGATCTGCCAGGAAGTCTCTTTCAATTTAATTAGAAGGATTTTAATGGAGTTAAGAGTGATGTTTTAATTTTTGGAAAGTGAGACCGAATGTATCTCATCCGTCTAATAGTTTACATAATCGTGCTTGATATCGTAAATACTGCACCTTTTCGGAAGATAAGTATACCTCAGTAATAGACCCAATCATGCAAACTAAGAGATTTGTGATATCTGTTTGGCCTGAGAATCTTCTATGTGTGACCAACAAATTTTCCTATCTGAAACAAAGATAAAATGAGGATTATTTTACGAGGGTTTCAAGTTCCCTATAGAAGCAAACCCTTATAGTTAATTACACATTGAATGATCGAAGTTATTTTAGAAAAATCTCGATAATGAGCAGAGGTACAGTTTTTCAAGAATTCATGATTTATGTTTTCACAGTAGGACGTGGAAAAACAAGTGAGAGTGACTTAAGTAAAAACAACTATTTTCAGTAATCGAAGGAAGGAAATGGTAGTGGACGTCACAGATCTGATGAGAGCCCTCAGTGACTTCCCAAACTATCTTACTGTGTGGCTGCGTTTTGGAGATGATGTTATTTAATTATTCGATTATGTTAATTTTATTATTTGGGGACTTACACTTGCATAATGACTGGTAATGCAAATAGCTCGTAATGACAGGAGGGTTTACGTGGTACCGAACAACAACCTCAGAACTTAAGGCGAGTTAGGACTTAACACTATACAACATGATTGTGCAGACGCCTAAAGAGGGTGAGGATTTGCGTTGCGCTACGCAAGTTACCTCGAAGTCTTATGAGTTGTTATTATGATTAGGAATATTTAGTTGGTGTAAACTTGTTTTGTTGTTGTAGTTTGACGACCACCTCACTTGTAGTCCACTCCAAGCTCCTCGTCACAATAGTAGCTCCGATGTTTCGGGTTTTAGGTTTTTATGTCTATTGTTTATGTGTCATGTTTTGGTTTTATTTATTTTGTTGAAGTGTTTAGGAGGGCTTATTTTATTTTTAAGTTAAACAATACGTGTTAGATCTCATGTTTTTATCATCTCGGCATCACTATTTTCTTTTAAATTTATTTATTCTAAATGAGTTGTTAAGCTCATTTAGACCGGAGAATTCTCATTTACAACTGTAGGTTACCTCATCAGAGGGATTATCGAAAATCCAAAAGACGTGGATTAAGNAGAGGTTTCAAATTGTAAATTGATTTTCATATATATATATATATATATATATATATATATACACACACAGATAATGTAAAGCATGCATAATAAAATGAAGTGACAGTAAAACAGTAAGATTCCAGTAAAACAACTAGATCGCAGTAAATAAATTGTAGATGCGTACCTAGCGTGTCTGCTGCTGCCGCAAAAGTGTTAGTATTGCAGGTAAAAATAAGCAGATATGACTAAGGATTTGATGAACACATAAAACATGAGCATACGTATGTAAATGAGCGGGTGACACATGAAAGCTCGCAGAGGACCTGCAAAGATTCAAGTCAGGGTGGGCTCAGAGTTTGGCTGTGTGCATTATAATCTAACTTTGGATAGAAACGATCGACCCAAACAATGGAGGGCAACTCCTAGCCACAATCGAAACAATTAACCAGTGAACCTTTATAAAATTTTGTCGAAGGTTTATTTAACTTTTCATGCATATAGAGTTTATTTAACATACAAAAGTAATGCTGTTGCAAATGGAAATCTTTATTATTATTATTTTTTAACATATGTGGAAATGCGTGAGTAAGTGTAGTATCTGTGTAAGCGTGTGAAGAAATGAAATAATACATCGGTTGCTCGCTTATATCGGGTTAGAATTACCTAGCAACCTAAGATAGTCGGGGTCAACATCACACCAAGAGTTAGTGAATGGTATCATCGATCTTGCTCTTCTCTCATTGAAGGTCATCGATGCGGGAGGTACCATTCAATTCTCTCACTTTAGCACACATAAACAATGTCATCATCACCCTAAAAAAAAAAGCGGGGGAAGAAGACGAGAGGAGACTGACCCATCACCGAAAATCGGCTAGACAGAAGGGTAGAACAGCGAGTGGTTCAGCTTAAAAAGGTGTTTAAATAGTAATCAATTAAAACTCAACACAATAGATGAAAGGCCCCCAAAACCAACTTTAAATCGTAAGCAAAAGTTCCAAAAATCGCTCCCAAATCATCTCTTATAGCCCCAAATGACTCATCATAACACTTTGCTTACTCCAAACAATAAAGAAAACATCCTCGAAACAGTCCCAAAACGGTAATTTAAAATTTCAAAAAAATTGTTTTATAGTGTCCAAAAATAGTGAAAGTATCGAGCAAGGGGCAGCCCCCGAAACAGTGAAGATATGGGGCAAAAATTGGACTAAAACAGTACAAAAGATCAGCATTAAAGTAATGCGTAAAATATCTCCAAACAGTACAAAAGAATCAACACAAAAATAAGCCCCAAAATAGGATTTTTTACTCTCTAAATCAGCAAAAGAAACAACCCCAAAATGGCACCAAGACTAGGGTTGTCAAAAAAGCTCGTTGTTCGCGAACAGTTTGTGTTCAACTTATCGGGGAGTTCGTGTTCGATTCGTTTGACAAGCAAACGAGACGAACACGAACAATTTTTTTTTCCTTCAGTTTATAAACAAACCAAACACAAACAGTCATTTGTTCGATCCTGTTCGAATCATTATTATTCGAAATATTAAATAATGTAAAATAATTATATATAAAAAAATTATCATATTCTAAAAATAATTATATACTATAAAAATTTATCATATTTTAAAAAATTAAATCCTATAAATTATAATTTGGTCTTCATGTTCGCCTTTTAGCTTATATTAAATTTTATAATTTCGTATTTATTTTCAGGTTCACCTCTTAGTATAAATTTTCTTATGTCTTTTAGATTTATTTTGTTTCTTTGAGTGAAACATAATTTTTAGGAGTGAAATCTCGCATATTTCCTCTAGATCTGAATTTTTTTTAGATGAGATATGATATTATGATTTTATTGTGAGCCGTGCTTCGGCTATTTTGTATTTGTGTTGTTATTCATATATGTTTAAGCATTAATTTTATATAAGTTTAAGCTTTTGAAAGATTTCGAACAATCCAGACAATAACAAACAAATTTATAAGGTTTCGAACGATTTAAATAATTCGAACAATTCGAACATTTCAAACATATTTCAAACAAATCAAACTGAACACGAACAGTAACTTCACAAAGAATTTCAAACACGAGCCTATTTCACACAAAAGTAATTTCAAATGAGCCGAACACGAACACGAGCTTTGTTTGTTCGTGTTCAATTCTTTTAAACCCTACCCAAGACAACATTTTGAACCCTCCAAACAATAAATGAATCAGCCCAAAAATAAGCCCCAAAACAAATTTTTTTACTCTCCAAATCAACAAAAGAAACAACCCCAATATGGCCCCAAGACTAGAGTTTTCAAAAAACCTCGTTGTTCGCGAATAATTTGTGTTTGGCTCTTCGGGGTTTTCGTGTTCGAATCGTTCGATAAGCAAACGAAACGAACACGAACAATTTTTTTCGTTCGGTTTATAAACAAACCAAACACGAACAGTCTTTTGTCGATCGTGTTCGAATATGATGACTGTTTTGAGGATGTTTCCTTTGCTGTTTGGAGTCAACAAAGTGCTATGATGAGTCGTTTGGGGATATTTAAGTGATGATTTGGGGGCGATTTTGGGAGCTTTTTCTTATGATTTAAAGTTGGTTTTGGGGGTCTTTCATCTATTGTTTTGAGTTTTACTTGATTACTATTTAAACACCTTTTTAAGCTGATACACTTGATGTTCTACCCTTTTGTCTAGCTGAATTTGGGTGATGGGTCAATCTCCTCTCTTCTTCTTCCCCCATTTTTTTTTCTTTTTTTAGGGTGATGATGATAATGCTTATGTGTGCTAAAGTGAGAGAATTGAATGGTACCTCCCACATCGATGACCTTCAATGAGAGAAGAGCAAGATCGATGATACAATTTACCAACTCTTAGTGTGATGTTGCCCCCGACTATCTTAGGTTGCTAGGTAATTCTAACCCGATTGAAGCGATCAACCGGTGGACTATTTCATTTCTTCACACACTTACACAGACACTACACTCATTCACACATTTCTACAGATGTTAAAAAAATAATAATAAAAAAGAAATCTATTTGCAACATCACTATTTTTGTGTGCTAAATAAATTCTACATGCATGAAAAGTTAAATAAACCTTTGACAAAATTTTATAAAGGTTCGCTAGTTAATTTTTTCGATTGTGGCTAGGAGTTGCCTGGCTAGGAGTTGCCCTCTTAAAATTCTTTGGGTTGGTAGCTTCTATCCAAAGTTGGATTATAATGCACACCACCCAGCTCTGAGCCCACCCTGACTTGAATCTTTACAGGTCCTCTGCGAGCTTTCGTATGTCACCCGCTCATTTACATACATATGCTCATGTTTGATGTGTTCATTAATTCCTTAGTCATACCTGCTTATTTTTACCTGCGGTACTAATACTTTTGCAGCAGTAGCAGACATGCCAGACACACATTTACAGTTTATTTACTGCAATTTTACTGTTTTACTGCAATCTTACTGTTTTATTGCTACTTCATTTTATTATGCATGCTTTACATTATCCACAAATCTTTGAAAGTCAATGTACACTTTAATGGAGTTGTTACTTTGAGTGAAGTTGTTTTAGTTCCGTTTCCGTAGGATGATAACTGTATTGTAGTCTTAATCCAGGTTTCTTTTCTTTTAGTAAGCTTAAATTTTATCTCTTCTGCATTTTCTATCAAGAAGTTTCAAAACATCCACCTCTATATCTTTTTCCATTCAAGCGTGGAATCTTTTGTACTAAGCAATTCACGAGATTAGCAAATTTGGGTGAAGCTATTGGCCATTTTATTGTTATTTATATTCGTCAGGGATCCTGCTAATAGCTACCAGTTCTAATGTTTGGATTATTCTTCTGAACTTGCNGGATGATAACTGTATTGTAGTCTTAATCCAGGTTTCTTTTCTTTTAGTAAGCTTAAATTTTATCTCTTCTGCGTTTTCTATCAAGAAGTTTCAAAACATCAACCTCTATATCTTTTTCCATTCAATCGTGGAACCTTTTGTACTAAGCAATTCACGAGATTAGCAAATTTGGGTGAAGCTATTGGCCATTTTATAGTTATTTATATTCGTCAGGTTTATCCAACGGATTCTTCATTATTTGATAATTATACAATATGGGCTAGAAGCACTCTCTCCCGACCTCAGTACTCGTGACCGCTAAGTTTGGTTTATCCCGATACACTTGAGATTCTTCATTATTTGATTCTTCATCAATATCATCATAGTTAACTCTCTTATTTGGGGTTGACTTTATGAGTCATCTTTAATTATATTTTTATTGAATGCTAGATGATGCGTTATTTTATTTTAGCAAGTTTTGAATACTTTCTAGTCAAGTCACCTTCAAAATGCGCTTTTATTATTATTATTAATTTTTCAATTGAATTTACCTTTTCTTATTCCTATGCTTTTCAACTTCAACTTGCCCATCCTCTATAGATGTTGTACTAGTCCAATTCATTGAAGTTTATTTTTATTACTTTATTTTAATGAGCAGAACTATTATTTTTCTAATATAATCATTTCTCAAATTGAGCTTTGACGTTGATAGTGACCTAAAACTCTTAATTTGTTTACTTCATTATTATTTCTTATGCTAATAATTACTACAACATGTACATCATTAATAAATACAACATGCATCCTCAAACACATATTTCTTGAGCATTTAACAAATGTTTTCTAATTCTACCCAATCATATGCTATTAAGATTAATAAATATCATGTAAAATCTTTTGTTACTTTAAACATTTTAAATTAGAAAAAAAAAGTGGTCCTTAGATCCTTAGATTTTGGTGGGGGTCATTTTAGTTTCTAGTTATTTAATGCATCCAATTTGGTCCCTTAAATTCTCAAATTTGATGCAAATTATTCTTACTATTAGGATCACTACTTTGGATTGTTTAAAGTTCAAGTAGAGGTGGAAATTGAGGGTATTCCCTTTTAAATTATTTCTTTAAGCATAAAATTGCCTCATATTGTTTTTTCGAGCATAAAACAAAATTGATTCTCTAAAACTAATATGTTTTTCTTGAAGCTTATTGTCACGCACCGTCTTCTCAAGTGGGGTTTGTTATATCCCTTCAACCATGGGAAAGAAGATTCTAGAGAAGATCAGAAAGAAGATCGACCTAAGAGACCCTAGAAGGTTTCACGACATTCCAGAGAATGTCGGAATAGGAAAGCTTCAAGAGAGACTCTAGGATGGTTTAGAAAGTTCTAGCAACATGTGTATAATATAGAATCATTTAGAAGTTTACATATGATAATGTAATCTAGAAAGTTTTCTAGGTTTTGAGGGAGGACTATAAATAGAGGTCGCCCAACCCCGCCGCCCTCTTAATTTGGAACAATTTAAGGTTCCCAAGCAATCACGTGTGTGAACATTCATACCTAGGTAAAGTGTTCCCTTTTTTTTTTCATTAACCTCTCCACACTTCTTTTCCAGAGAGTTTTTGTATTTCCAAGTCTAAGCGTTGTGTAGGGGTTAGGCTGACTTAGCTTAGGAAAAACACTAAGGCCGCACTAGTGATTTGAAAGGAGTTTGTCCGTGACATTATGCTCCATTATTCTTTCCCAAAATTTTATTGTCTTGATTTGAACAGTTGATTCTAGCATCAGGCCAGCGTCATAAGCTTCTCATTTGGTTTTAAAGGCAGCCTTTGTCTAGGATAGTTAATAAATAGTTCTTTAATCGTTTAGGATTTCATTGAACTGATTAACCAAACTATGTTCTATAGTGTTTATAGTTTTTTTAATTATTAACAAAAACCTATATCATGATTATTATGTATCTTCTTATATATAATCAAACATTGTTTTTTCTAATCAGCATATAGTATATTTCATGGCTCTTTTCAGTTTGCTGTTCTGTTATATTTGTTTCTCTGAAAATTTATTATTGAATTAATATTTTCATTTTCTTTAAAATTCAATTAATTTCCTTAATCTTCATTTTCATTTTCCTTATCATTTTCATCTTTTATGAAGATCAGTTTTTCATCACGTTGTCTCTGGGCTTTCTTCCCGCATTCTATTGACTTTATTAATAACTAACTGCAAATGCATCAAGGCCACATNTTAGAAAGTTCTAGCAACATGTGTATAATATAGAATCATTTAGAAGTTTACATATGCTAATATAATCTAGAAGGTTTTCTAGGTCTTGAGGGAGGACTATAAATAGAGGTTGCCCAACCCCCCCTCCCTCTTAATTTGGAACAATTCAAGGTTCCCAAGCAATCACGTGTGTGAACATTCATACCTAGGTAAAGTGTTCCCTTTTTTTTCATTAACCTCTCCTCACTTCTTTTCCAGAGAGTTTTTGTATTTCCAAGTCTAAGCATTGTGTAGGGGTTAGGCTGATTTAGCTTAGGAAAAACACTAAGGCCGCACGAGTGATTTGAAAGGAGTTTGTCCGTGACATTATGCTCCATTATTCTTTCCCAAAATTTTATTGTCTTGATTTGAACAGTTGATTCTAGCATCAGGCCAGCGTCATAAGCTCCTCATTTGGTTTTAAAGGCAGCCTTTGTCTAGGATAGTAAATAAATAGTTCTTTAATCATTTAGGATTTCATTGAACGGATTAACCAAACTATGCTCTATAGTGTTTATAGTTTTTTTAATTCTTAACAAAAACCTATATCATGATTATTATGTATCTTCTTATATATAATCTAACATTATTTTTTCTAATCAGCATATAGTATATTTCATGGTTCTTTTCAGTTTGCTGTTCTGTTATATTTGTTTCTCTGAAAATTTATTATTGAAATAATATTTTCATTTTCCTTAAAATTCAATTAGTTTCCTTAATCTTCATTTTCATTTTCCTTATCATTTTCATCTTCTATGAAGATCAGTTTTTCATCACGTAGTCTCTGGGCTTTCTTCCTGCATTCTATTGACTTTATTAATAACTAACTGCCAATGCATCAAGGCCACAGCATAACTCTGTTATTGCCATTCAGACTTTAACAGCACCGAAAGGTTAAGGTCCTTTTGTATACAGGAAATGGATATAATTATACAAATGATATGCCACATAAAATTCACCTTTCTTATGCATAATTTTAAATCAATGCAGAAGTATTATGTCTATCCATTGCCTTGGCACTAATGAATCTTTTTGAAGCTCTAAGATAATGCAATAAATTTTGGTAGATTTTTTATTGACAAATAATAGGAGGCATCATGATAATTTTGCGTATGATGTAAATGCCACTGCTCCGCTGGAAAAATGTTGTGGCATTTTCATGGCTTCGTTGATATCAACCGATCTCAAGAAAATCATCATCAGTTCTGTACACAATGTTTAGTCATTAGTGTTTTGTAATTCTCATAAAAAATATACTATTAATGTAGTTATATTTGTAGAAATTCTCTTGTAGTATTATGATCCTTTTTTCCTTCATTGTTCCTTTTGAGTCCCATGTGGTTTGCTTTTCTTGTTGTGGATTTCCTTGTGCAGGTTCAGCTATTGGCTTTCGTTTGGATAGTCTTTTAAAGCTTACAGATACTCGCGCAACTAACAACAAAATGACACTAATGCATTATTTGTCTAAGGTATAAAATTGATATAGCTTATCTATTTAATGCTGTCATAATTGCGGTCATCATCTTCATCAGTAGTCTTGTCCTAACTATGTGTATAACTACTTGGAGTGGGCTTTATGAATACTACTCCATTGATATTTTGTTCTTTAACTATTTTGCATATATTTTTGCACCTACTACTACTTTGCACCTCGTTTTTCCCATTTTATACAAGCTGCTTTGTATAAAAAAATTCAATACCAGATCCTATTTGTTCGTTCTTTAGAAACAAAATTTTAATTTTAAATCATAGAATCTTAAAATTAGCTCATTAATCTTATCATGCCGTTGTTTGGAGACTTCTCTTTACTCTGGTCACAGCTGAACTCAGTTTTAATTTAATATTTTTCCTTGCATTTGAAGTTTTCATATAGCGTTAACTGATTATTGATAAATATATAAGGAACTAAGTATTTTTGAAAATGTTTCTCATTTTCTTAAGATGGATTACAAGCTCTCTGTTCATTTATTTTTATGTTCTTATCATCCACTTTTGCACCCAAAAAAAAAAAGTACATTACACATTTATTTTCATGTTCTTTAATTTTAAATAGTTGTATAACATAGTTACTAATTATATACACATGCACATGTAAGCACAAATTTTTTAGATGGACTTAAATATATATTTAAAATGTATGCATGGATGTATATGTAGGACCCAAACAATGATCAAGTGTTTCTGGTGTATTCTTCATATTTGAGTCATGAAAATAGCCCCTTAGCAAATGCTGTGATACAATTTTACAACTCCTATCTCGACTCCACGTTAGCGGGAGCTGAACATGTTTTTGCTACCTTATTCATGTGGAGGTGCTATTATCTTTTTATGTGAATTGGGATATTTTTTCATGTAATTCTGTCTTATTTTTCATTAGTTAAACTTCCCTTTGGCAAATCAGGATCATTCACTTTAAATTTCATTAAAAAGTAGTATGAAACCATATTTTGGCAAATCATGAATTTTGGTTGTCATCTCTCAAGACTCTCTTTTGTTACACAATCATTATAGAAACTCTGGTCTGTCAAAAAGGATGAATATTTTNTCTTTTTATGTGAATTGGGATATTTTTTCATATAATTCTGTCTTATTTTTCATTAGTTAAACTTCCCTTTGGAAAATCAGGATCATTCACTTTAAATTTCATTAAAAAGTAGTACGAAACCATATTTTGGCAAATCATGAATTTTGGCTGTCATCTCTCAGGACTCTTTTGTTACACAATCATTATAGAAACTTTGGTCAGTCAAAAAGGATGAATATTTCGATGATTTTTTTATTAGTGGAAAGAAGCCTCCCATTTTCTATTTCCCTAGTTTTCTTTTTTCATATTTTGATCATTGATTGTCTAAAGGCCTTCGTTTGAGTAAAAATAAAACTGAATACATAAAATGTAATTTTAGTAGTAGTAGCTCTAGTGACAGAAATGTTAACTTTGGGCGATCAAATTATTAAAAGGTGTGATTGATTTAAGTATCTCGAGTATTTTGTTTAAAGCGATGGTAATATAGATGGGGATATTAATAGTAGAATTCATGTTGGTTGGTTGAAGTGGAGGAATGCTACGGGCTTATTGTGTGATAGAAAAATACCGCTTAGACTGAAAGGAAAATTTTATAAGATGGTGTTGAGACTTGTAATGCTCTATGGCGCTGAATGTTGGCCTTTAAAAGTGAACCATAATACTAATTTAAGTGTTGAGCCGAGATAAGAATGATTAGGTGGATGAGTGGATTTACACTTAGAGAAAATATGCATAATGAATATATCCGTGGTAGGGTTGGTGTAGCTTCAGTGACGGACAAAATTAGAGAAAGTCGTCTTAGATGGTTTGGTCACATTAAATGTTGACCATTTGATGATCCGATTAGGAGAGTAGATGTTTTAGATTCAATTTATGTTAAGAAAGGCAGAGACAAACCTAGGAAAACTTGGGCGTATTGTATTAAAAATGATCTTAATTTACTAGAATTAAATGAAAATATGACACTAAATAGGACTCATTTGTATAAAAAATGATCTTAATTTATTAGAATTAAATGAAAATATGACACTAAATAGGACGCAATGGAGAAAAAGGATTTATGTAGTATTTTATTGTTGTTGTTGTTGTAGTATTTTATTGACTGATTCTTTTCAACATCTCTAGTATAGACCATCCAAGCATATGAAAGGTATAGATGTGAAATGATGAAGCTACTTGAAGAAGAACGATCTATGGAACTATTGAGTGGATGATAATGTTGCCAAAAGTGAGAGCAACATATAATTGACTATGGAGTGGGTAATGTCAAAGGATGTGCGAGCAACTTGGCCAATTATAGAATGGTGGCAAAGTTGCTTGAATTGAAAATATTGATGAGGCTCATTTTGAAAGTGTGAGCGATGTATCCAATTATGGAGTAGGCGACAAGGTTGCTTGAAAAGGACTGAGCAATTTGTCTAAATACGATGTGGGTGACAACTGCATCTTGAAAGAAATATGCAATACAACATGAAGTGAATGATGGAGCATTCTAAGCAATGGATGCTATTGGTTATGTAACAGGCGATGACGTTTTCTAAAGAGGTAATGACACATTTAGCCATGGAGCGGGTGGTAAAACTATTTGAGTAGTAAGTGATACTATAGATTATGGAATTGAGAATGAAATTGTCTATGGAGCAAGCGACGCTACTAGCTATGAAGATGCCAACAAAGTTTTTGGAGCAAACAATAATGTTAATTATTTAGTCGCGGCAACAATGTTTGAGGAGTGCGACTAAGATTAGGGTGGGTGAAAAATGTGTTTGAGGAGGAAATGATGTGTTCGGCTATAGAACGAGCGTCTGATTTGTTAGGGGAGCAAGTGCTATGCCTAACCATGTAGCTTGAAATATAATTGATTCTTTGATGATATGCTTGCTATAGACAATACTTAATTGTAAAAATGATGAAGCTTCTCCCATTTATTGTAATTTTATTGTAAAGGTTATGTTGCTTATTAGGGTTTGTTTCTTCTTGTGATATATGCTGTATCTTAGTTTATGATGAGGCTTTTAGGTATCTTTATATTTTTTTGAAAATTTTTAGGCAATTTGTAATTTGCACCAACACATCCAAGTATTTTTTTATTCAGCAAAAGGACTATTATTTTTCTTATAGAATTTAGTTGTATGATTTTTGATCGGTCCATTGAATTAAATGAGAACTTTTTACCGGCTAGTTAGAATAGTTAAATTTTAGAGCAATCTGGTAGCATTGGAAAGCTAGCTGCAAGTCAATCAATACTTTTCTTAATAGTTTTGATAAGTGGTAGTATTATCGTTGATTTTTAACAGAGATTTTTGAAGCTTCTTAAAAATTTTGGTCTTTAGTGTGAATTTTGTAATCAAGACATATTGAGCAGAGACTTCTTGTTGGCTTCTTTAAGGATCATAATTTGTTTTTTGAGAATAACTTTCATTTGTGGGCTTGTGGGTGATCCAGTGTTGGTGTATTAGGCTACTAGTTGGTTGAAAGTATTAAAAATACATTTTTATTTCAAACAGTGTAACGTAATCGTAGCATACTTTTAGTACTTAGACTTTGGTTGGTTGTAAAATAGTATCATGAGATCATATTTTTGTGTTTGGTTAAAAGTAAAATGAATACAAAATTTTGTACGATTATATTTTAAAGCATGAAGCTGGAGTGGGCGCCGACAATTGACGGGGTTATGGTAATGGAGAACAAGTTTGATGGATGCATCGCTAATGTGCAAGGAGATTGTTACTTGGTTGGATTGCATTTGTATGGACAACATGAAGATGGTTTTATCTGGGTCATGTTGTTGGGGATCTGAGATCAAGATCAGATGGACTGTGTGATGCAACGATGATGATGTAGATGTAAATAAAGTGCACCACAGTGGTAGTAGATGATGGTGGATGACTCGATGGTAATGAGAATGATGGAGATTTCATAACAACAAGATTGCTTGATAGCTTACTTGATTTTCTTGAATTTGCATGACACGTTTGAATTTGCCCAAATTGGCAAATTCATTATACACTTAAAACGAACTTCCAGGATATTTCAAAATATTCAACAAATTATTGTGTTTGCTTGTCTTGTATCAGAAAGCATGAAATTTTAAAACCCTTGCACTTGTTGTACTCTATAATCCTAATACATCCAAACAATAGTTTGAACTTGTTGAACTCTAAGTTGATTGTGACTTTTGAATTCTTTTTGAGAATGTCACAAAACTTTGGGTATGAATCTATCAAGTATTTTAATCATTCTTTATGGGCTTTGAAAACTCAAGCGCTGACCTCGCTTGATGATGGAATTTTCATTTAAGTTTTGAGTCAAATTTTCAAAAAGCCAATCAAATTAAAGATAAACCACTACTCATAGTTTTTATTTTCATTTTTGTGAGAACTTGATATCTAAGATTTGATATCTCCCACAGGCACAAACCCTACAAACACTATATTTAATTACCACTTTTTATAACATGAGAGCATTTTCTATTAAGGTTATTCATTAGGGTGGTGATCGCTCAATGTATAATACAAAAGTAACAACAAAATTTTATCCCAGTTAGTGGGTCAGCTACATGAATCCTTTTTGTCGATTGCGTTCTAGTGAGTGTCATATTTTCATTCAATCCTAATAGATTTAAATCACTTTTTAATGCAAAATGCCCAAGTCTTTTTATATCTACTTCTGCTATTCTTAACATGAGTCAAATCTAAAACATCGACTCTCCTAACCGGATCATCATATGGTCGATGATTAATGTGATCAAACCATCTAAGATGACTCTCTCTAATCTTGTCCGTTATTAGATCTACACCAACCATATCATGGATATATTCATTTCACATTGTCTCTAAGTGTCAGGCCACCCTTCCACCTAAGTATTCTCATCTCAGCAACACTTAACTTTGTTTTATGCTTATTTTTTAAAGACTTAACATTCTGGGTCATAGAGCTGTGCAAGTTTCACCACCATCTTATAAAATTTTCTTTCTAATCTAAGTGGTACTTTTCTATCACACAATATGCCTGATGCATTCCTCCACTTCAAGCAACCAACTTGAATTCTACTAATAACTTCCTCATCTATATCACCATCACTTTGAACAATAGCCCGGGATATCTAAAACGTTCACAACTTTTAATGATTTGATCGATTAATGTATAATAACAAGAATTTAAATTTTTTTATATAAATTTATCACTTTGAGCTTAGAGCAATTGATGAGGAAAATGATGATGAACCCTATTAAGGTCTCATGTTTCTGTTATCCTAGGTGGTCATGTTCCTTGATCTCTTTTTTCAGATAAGGTAATATTCCCAACTTGACCAAATGAACTTTTTTAAAAACATGGTTTGTTTCGTCCAAATTAACCTTGTAGACTTATGATACATGTTTGCAAAAGGGGACAAATCTAAATCTACCTTAGCTAATAGAAGAATCTTTTTTCTCATTAGAGATATCTTATTATTCATAGCTCAAATAAACACTCATTGGGAAATATACGTGTTACAGCAATGGTCATAATGTATTTGAGTCAGCTGTCTAAATTATTTGACCAAATGGCTTAGATATAACCGATGCATCTATAGAGACGCTGAGCCAAACATATGGATAGAGGATTCGAGCCACTTTTTGTTGGCTTATGTTAATTTTAGAGAATATAGTAATATATTTGATATGGTATTTGCTCTTTGTGTCCTTGAGTTAATATTAAATGTCATCTCCAACAAATTGATGTGAGAGGTGAATGTGATTTTTGCTCTTTAATTTTAAATAATAAATTTTCATTTAAATATTTTAATTATAGTAATTTTTTTTTGAATATTTTATATTTTTACATGTAGGTGCAATTTGTAAATATAATCCCTTTATGTTGAGATTTGCATTCAACACAACTATCTTTGAGGATTTTTATTGATTTAAATTTTGTCCACAACCTCATTTATATAGAATTATTAATTGAATTTATTTAAACATTCTTTAGAGCTTAATTTTAAACGTTTATCCATTCGATTGATATTTGTATTTAAAACTTCTATCATCTGGGTAAAATGACAACTCCATCCCACCTGGAAGAGAAAAATTCAAGGAGTCTAGTGGTGAAATTGATTTTAGTCAAAGTAGTCTCAATGTCGTGAGAATTTAGGTCAAAATGTGGGTCCCACCTTATGAAATTTGAGGCTTTTAATGAAAGTTTAGATGAACTTCAAATTGGTCAATTTTTTGTTTTTTCAGCTCAATTTGACTATATTTTAAGTTTAGAGTTCATTTGAATTTATTTTGAGGGCAAAATTATAATTATCGTCCAAATTATCTTAATTATCACCCGAGTTATCGTAGAGTGGATGTGCCTTAAATAGAGTCTGATTCGAGTGTGAAGGAATTCATTTGAAAGATTTTGACGATCCTGAGTCATTGAGGAGACTTTTTTGTAAAACAACGTTTTGTTAAAAATTTTTTTAGGTGGGAGGAATTTTCATTCAGGTAAAAAGTTGTCTGTGAGTCATCAAAATTTAGTTAATGCTATTTATACTTTAATAGTGAATCAACTATATCTTATAGCACGAAGTTTCAAGCACCACAATAAGAGAAAATGATAATTTTGGAGCACAAAAATGGTAATTTCAAAATATTCCTTCATCGAGATGCATTTCGATCCACCTTTAGGATTTGCTTGAACTTGATTATATTTAATTTTCATTTTTCATGTTTTATTTCAAGTTTGTTTTAAATATTTGAGGTAAGTGATGAGTTGATAAGACGCGAGGTCAATAGTGGATAACCGAGAAAGAGGCAAATTTNTTCTGACCTTCTCTAGAATCTTCCATCCTGTGTTCGTCTCGACGATTTCTCGAATGTGGCGGAGCGTGACAGGGAGCTGAAGATGTTTTTGCTACCTTATTCATGTGGAGGTGCTATTATTTTTTTATGTGAATTGGGATATTTTTTCATATAATTCTGTCTTATTTTTCATTAGTTAAACTTCCCTTTGGCAAATCAGGACATTCACTTTAAATTTCATTAAAAAGTACTACGAAACCATATTTTGGCAAATCATGAATTTTGGCCGTCTCTCTCAAAGACTCTTTTGTTACACAATCATTATAGAAACTCTGGTCAGTCAAAAAGGATGAATATTTCGATGATTTTTTTATTAGTGGAAAGAAGCCTCCCATTTTCTATTTCCCTAGTTTTCTTTTTTTCATATTTTGATAACTGATTGTCTAAAGGCCTTCGTTTGAGTAAAACTAAAACTGAATACATGGAATGTAATTTTAGTAGTAGTAGCTCTAGTGACATAAATGTAACTTTGGGTGATCAAATTATTAAAAGGTGTGATTGATTTAAGTATCTTGGGTCTTTTGTTTAAAGCGATGGTAATATTTGGGGATGCTAATAGTAGAATTCATGTTGGTTGGTTGAAGTGGAGGAATGCTATGGGCTTATTGTGTGATAGAAAAGTACCGCTTAGACTGAAAGGAAAATTTTATAAAATGGTGGTAAGACTTGCAATGCTCTATAGCGCTGAATGTTGGCCTTTAAATGTGAACCATAATTCTAAGTTAAGTGTTGCACCGAGATAAGAATGATGAGGTGGATGAGTGGATTTACACTTAGAGAAAAAATGCAAAATGAATATATCTGTGATAGGGTTGGGGTGTAGCTTCAGTGACGGACAAAATTAGAGAAAGTCGTCTTAGATGGTTTGGTCACATTCAACGTTGACCATGATGATCCGATTAGGAGAGTAGATATTTTAGATTCAATTTATGTTAAGAAAGGCAGAGATAGACCTAGGAAAACTTGGGCGTATTGTAAAAAAAATGATCTTAATTTATTAGAATGAAATGAAAATATGATACTAAATAGGACGCAATGGAGAAAAAGGATTCATGTAGCCGACCCCACTTAGTGGGGTTAAGGCTTTGTTGTTGTTGTTGTTGTAGTATTTTGGTGACCGATTCTTTTCAACATCTCTAGTATACCATCCAAGCATATGAAAGGTATAGATGTGAAATGATGAAGCTACTTGAAGAAGAACGATCTATGGAACTATTGAGTGGATGATAATGTTGCCAAAAGAGAGAGCAACATATAATTGACTATGGAGTGGGTAATGTCAAAGGATGTGCGAGCAACTTGGTCAATTATAGATTGGTGGCAAAGTTGCATGAATTGAAACTATTGATGAGGCTCATTTTGAAAGTGTGAGCGATGTATCCAATTATGTAGTAGGCGACAAGGTTGCTTGAAAAAGACTGAGCAATTTGTCTAAATACAATGTGGGTGACAACTGCATCTTGAAAGAAACATGTAATGCAACATGAAGTGAATGATGGAGCATTCTAAGCAATAAATGCTATTGTTTATGTAACAGGCAATGACGTTTCCTAAAGAGGTAATGACACATTTAGCCATGGAGCGGGTGGTAAAACTATTTGAGTAGTAAGTGATACTATAGATTATGGAATTGAGAATGAAATTGTCTATGGAGCAAGCGACGCTACTAGCTATGAAGATGCCAACAAAGTTTTTGGAGCAAACAATAATGTTAATTATTTAGTCGCGGCAACAATGTTTGAGGAGTGCGACCAAGATTAGTGTGGGTGAAAAATGTGTTTGAGGAGGAAATGATGTGTTCGGCTATAGAACGAGCATCAAATTTGTTAGGGGAGCAAGTGCTATGACTAACCATGTAACTTGAAATATAATTGATTCTTTGATGATATGCTTGCTATAGACAATACTTAATTGTAAAAATTATGAAGCTTCTCCCATTTATTGTAATTTTATTGTAAAGGTTATGTTGTTTATTAGGGTTTGTTTCTTCTTGTGATATATGCTGGATCTTAGTTTATGATGAGGCTTATCAAATCTTTTAGGCTTTTAGGTATTTTTATATTTTTTTGAAAATTTTTAGGCAATTTGTAATTTGCACCAACACATCCAAGTATTTTTTTATTCAGCAAAAGGACTATTATTTTTCTTATAGAATTTAGTTGTATGATTTTTGATCGGTCCATTGAATTAAATGTTAATATCGGTCCATTGATCGGTCCATTTATTAAACTTTTTACCGGCTAGTTAGAATAGTTAAATTTTGGAGCAATCTGGTAGCATTGGAAAGCTAGCTCGAAGTGGAAGTCAATCAATACTTTTTTTAATAGTTTTGATAAGTGGTTGTATTATCGTTGATTTTTAACAGAGGTTTTTGAAGCTTCTTAAAAATTTTGGTCTTTAGTGTGAATTTGTAATCAAGACATATTGAGCAGAGACTTCTTGTTGGCTTCTTGAAGGATCATAGTTTGTTTTTTTGAGACTAACTTTCATTTGTGAGCTTGTGGGTGATCCATTGTTGGTGTATTAGGCTACTAGTTGGTTGAAAGTATTAAAAATACATTTTTATTTCAAACAGTGTAACGTAATCATAGCATACTTTTAGTACTTAAACTTTGGTTGGTTGTAAAATAGTTTCTTGAGATCATATTTTTGTGTTTGGTTAAAAGTAAAATGAATACAAAATTTTGTACGATTATATTTTAAAGCATGAAGCGGGAGCGGGCGCCGACAATTGATGGGTCATGGTAATGGGGAACAAGTTTGATGGATGCATCGCTAATGTGCATGGAGATTGTTACTTGGTTGGATTGCATTTGTATGGACAACATGAAGATGGTTTTATCTGGGTCATGTTGTTGGGGATCTGAGATCAAGATCAGATGGACTGTGTGATGCAACGATGATGATGTAGATGTAAATAAAGTGCACCACAGTGGTAGTAGATGATGGTGGATGACTCGATGTTAAGGAGAATGATGGAGATTTCATAACAACAAGATTGCTTGATAGCTTATTTGATTTTCTTGAATTTGCATGACACGTTTGAATTTGCCCAAATTGGCAAATTCATTATACACTTAAAATGAACTTCCAGGATATTTCAAAATATTCAACAAATTATTGTGTTTGCTAGTCTTTTATCAGAAAGCATGAAATTTTAAAACTCTTGCACTTGTTGTACTCTATAATCCTAATACATCCAAACAATAGTTTGAACTTGTTGAACTCTAAGTTGATTGTGACCTTTGAATTCTTTTTGAGAATGTCACAAAACTTTGGGGTATGAATCTATCAAGTATTTTGATCATTCTTTATGGGCTTTGAAAATTTGAGCCCTGACCTTGCTTGATGATGGAATTTTCATTTAAGTTTCGAGTCAAATTTTCAAAAAGCCAATCAAATTAAAGATAAACCACTACTCATAGTTTTTATTCTCATTTTTGTGAGAACTTCATATCTAAGATTGATATCTCCCACAGGCGCAAACCCTACAAACACTATATTTAATTACCACTTTTTATAACATGAGAGCATTTTCTATTAAGGTTATTCATTAGGGTGCTGATCGCTCAATGTATACTACAAAAGTAACAACAAAATTTTATCCCAGTTATTGGGTCAGCTACATGAATCCTTTTTGTCTATTACGTTCTAGTGAGTGTCATATTTTCATTTAATTCTAATAGATTTAAATCACTTTTTTATGCAAAATGCTCAAGTCTTTTTATATCTACTTCTGCTATTCTTAACATGAGTCGAATCTAAAACATCGACTCTCCTACAGGATCATCAGATGGTCGATGATTAATGTGATCAAACCATCTAAGATGACTCTCTCTAATCTTGTTCGTTATTAGATCTACACCAAACCCTATCATGTATATATTAATTTCACATTGTCTCTAAGTGTCAAGCCACCCTTCCACCTAAGTATTCTCATCTCAGCAATACTTAACTTTGTTTTATGCTTATTTTTTAAGGACTTAACATTCTCGGTCATAGAGCAGTGCAAGTTAAACCACCATCTTATAAAATTTTCTTTCTAATCTAAGTGGTACTTTTCTATCACACAATATGCCTGATGCATTCCTCCGCTTCAAGCAACCAACTTGAATTCTACTAATTGCATCCTCATCTATATCACCATCACTTTGAACAATAGCCTGTGATATCTAAAACGTTCACAACTTTTAATGATTTGATCGATTAATGTATAATAACAAGAATTTAAATTTTTTAATATAAATTTATGACTTTGAGCTTAGAGCAAATGATGAGGAAAATGATGATGAACCCTATTAAGGTCTCATGGTTCTGTTATCCTAGGTGGTTATGTTCGTTGATCTCTTTTTTCAGATCAGGTAATATTCCCAACTTGACCAAATGAACTTTTTTAAAAACATGGTTGGTTTCGTCCAAATTAACCTTGTAGACTTATGGTAGATGTTTGCAGAAGGGGACAAATCTAAATCTACCTTAGCTAATAGAAGAATCTTTTTTATCATTAGAGATATCATATTATTCATAGCTCAAATAAACAGTCATTGAGAAATATACGTGTTACAACAATGGTCATAATGTATTTGAGTCAGCTGTCTAAATTATTTGACCAAATGGCTTAGATATAACCGATGCATCTATAGAGACGCTGAGCCAAACATATGGATAGAGAATTCGAGCCACTTTTTGTTGGCTTATGTTAATTTTAGAGAGTATAGTAATATATTTGATATGGTAATTGCTCTTTGTGANATAGAGAATTCGAGCCACTTTTTGTTGGCTTATGTTAATTTTAGAGAGTATAGTAATATATTTGATATGGTATTTGCTCTTTGTGACCTTGAGTTAATATTAAATGTTATCTCGAACAAATTGATGTCAGAGGTGAATGTGATTTTTGCTCTTTAATTCTAAATAATAAATTTTCATTTAAATATTTTTAATATAATAATTTTTTTTTCATATTTTATATTCTTACATGTAGGTGCAATTTGTAAATATAATCCCTTTATGTTGAGATTTGCATTCAACCCAACTATCTTCGAGGATTTTTATTGATTTAAATTTTGTCCACAATCTCATTTATATAGAATTATTATTTGAATTTATTTAAACATTCTTTAGAGCTTAATTTTAAACGTTTATCCATTCGATTGATATTTGTATTCAAAACTTCTATCATCTGGGTAAAATGACAACCCCATCCTACCTGGAAGAGAAAAATTCAAAGAATCCATTGGTGAAATTGATTTTAGTCAAAGTAGTCTCAATGTGGTGAGAATTTAGGTCAAAATGTGGGTCCCACCCTATGAAATTTGACGCTTTTAACGAAAGCTTAGATGAACTTCAAATTGGTCAATTTTTTATGTTTTCAGCTCAATTTGACTTTATTTTAAGTTTGGAGTTCATTTGAATTTATTTTGAGGGCAAAATTATAATTATCGTCCAAATTATCTTAATTATCACCCGAGTTGTCGTAGAGTGGGTGAGCCCTAAATAGAGGCTGATTCGAGTGTGAAGGAATTCATTCGAAAGATTTTGACGATCTTGACTCATTCGGGGAGTCTTTTTTGTAAAACAACTCTTTGTTGAAATTTTTTTTAGGTGGGAAGAATTTTCATTCAGGTAAAAAGTTGTCTGATAGTCATCAAAATTTACTTAATGCTATTTATACATTAATAGTGAATCAACTATAGCTTATAGCACGAAGTTTCAAGCACTACAATAAGAGAAAATGATAATTTTGGAGCACAAAAATGGTAATTTCAAAATATTCCTTCACCAAGATGCATTTCGATCCGCCTTTAGGATTTGATTGAAGTTGATTATATTTAATTTTCATTTTTCATGTTTTATTTCAAGTTTGTTTTAAATATTTGAGGTAAGTGATGAGTTGGTAAGACGCGAGGTCAATAGTGGATAACCGAGAAAGAGGCAATTTTTTTTTGTTAGAGGGAGATAGAGCCAGGCTGGTAAGAAGGTGGCTTTTGTGAGAGAAAATGATCATTTAAGTTGGGTTAAGTAGACTAGGCATTGGTTGTATATGTGGGTAGCAAGTGGAGTGAATTGTGTGGATTTTGGATTTGTGAAGGGAATGGTCGGAGATGGAGCAGCCAACAATTTGGGAGGTGTAAGGGTTAGCTGAGTGAATGGAGTGACATGGGACAAGGTCAGTCCTTACTCAGTTCTTATGCATAGGCTGTTGTGAGTGGCGTAAGAATAGCTGGGGGTACTTGGTCTGATGAGGAACGGGAGGTTGAAAACAAGGAGGGAGAGGGAGCGTTTTCGTGAAAAGGATTGTTTGGCGCTTCTAGGGGCAACGTAGAGAGTGACGAGGAGGATCGGGGAGAGTGTGAGAGGGCTGGAGGTTGCGTGAAGTCTGAGAGTGGAGAGGAAGATGGGGACTGTTTGGAGGTTAGTAGATGGGGTGGAGGTTGTAGAGCCAGGCGACACTGGCTGATCGAGCTACAGCGAGGAGGTGAGGTGGAGTGAGCTTGTGCAGCACAAAGAAGGGGGATGTGGTAAGAGCGACTAAGGGATTTTGAGATGTTAGGGAAGCTCTGCATGAAGTAGAGGTGTGTGACAACATAAGAAGTGTCTGTGCGAGATGTCAGTTATGATAGTGAGGGAAGCTAGAGTTGGTGTTTGGGATCATCATGAGTTGGGGTGGAGGTTGTAGAGCCAGGCGACACTGGCTGATCGAGCTACAGCGAGGAGGTGAGTTGGAGTGAGCTTGTGCAGCACAAAGAAGGGGGATGTGGTAAGAGCGACTAAGGGATTTTGAGATGTTAGGGAAGCTCTGCATGAAGTAGAGGTGTGTGACAACATAAGAAGTGTCTGTGCGAGATGTCAGTTATGATAGTGAGGGAAGCTAGAGTTGGTGTTTGGGATCATCATGAGTTGAGATGAGACTGAGCTGGGAGTTTTTTCATGCAGGCTTTGTGCAAAATGGTGATAGGAGAAGAATGTAGTTCGTGTGTGTACGGGTGAAAGCATTAGAGGACTGGGGAGTTCAGCTTGGATGTGTTTATGCATGAAAGGAGTGGGGGAGGGTGAGGGGGAAGTGGATGCAGTGAGGAATGAGGAGGGACTGTGAGAGCACTGCTAACGCTGTATATTTTGTTTCCTTTTGTTTGTTGCCTTTTTGGTCACAGTAAAAGGATAGGAGAAGGTGAGCAGGTGCGAGTAAGGCTCCATGCATGCTCCTGAAGGAGCAATTAGGGCGGGAGGACTTGCATGTTGGAATGAGATTTGGAAGGATTTCAAATTTTTTTTTGAGCAATAATAATAGAGTTATAATAAATTTTACTTAAAGAATATTATACACGTGTATTGATTCTTTCCACATGTTTGTTTTTTGTCTTTTAAATGTGCAATGTTGCCTTGAATTCCATGCCATCATCTCATTAACAAGGACCAGGATAATGTGGGTGTCTCCTCTGTAAAGTAATGTTCACGTTTGTAATGAATCGATAATATCCGTTTTGTATATGGAGAATGTTCTGGCAACTTTTTCGGCAACTGAGATAATTCATGTGACATTGCATTTGCTACTCATTGGCTTCATGATGTGCTCATTTGGTGATGTGATTGGCCGTTGCTGGGTAATTTTAGTGCTTTAGATGCAAGAACACAATTCATTTATTGAATGGGCTTCATGATGTGCTCATTGGGGATGTGATGTGATGGGCCATTGCTGGGTAATTTCAGCGCTTTAGATGCCAGAACACTACTCATTTAATGAGTGGGCGGAATTTGTTAGTTTTGATGACAATTTAAGTGATTTGGATCCAATTTTTGCTTTGTCACATCTATTGTTTATCATTGCCATGATTTTTATCACATCTAACACTTTCTTGATAACTTTGATATTGTGCTTGCATCATCGATGAAATTTGGGTAATTTTTAATTGTAGTTGAGCCGGTTCAAATTGACTTTGCACAATGCTGCATTTCATGCCCATCATTGAACTTGACCTTGAATTGTTTTAACTCGCATCATACAATGAAACATGTGTAGGTCAACTTCTTCAATGCCCTATGTTTGAGTCTTAATAACTCTAGCCACCAAGGTTTTTGGTCATCATTTGGAAGTGTTGGTTAGTGCTTTGTTTGATAATTAATTCTCGTTTCAGTTTCTGAATATTAGCTCTAATAATGTTAATATCATATTTGATTAAGAAGAGTGAAAACTGGACTCTATTAACCTGAGTTCTCCCTCCAGCTGATTTAATTGTAGCCTCTCCTTCTCTCTCTCTTAAATATTCGTGTGTGTGCAAGCATCTTTATAAATATACAACTAGCCGGAAAGCTAGTATTAACTATTAGGCTTTTGTTCCAGTGACATGTAAATATCAATTATCTTATGTATTTTTTTCAATAATTTAAATCATTTCCAAAATGTAAAACCTGGTAATCTTAGCCGCTGTCCTTAATATTTGATAGGGATGAAATTGACTTTATTTCATAATTGTTTGGCCATCAATCAAAATGTTTAAAATTTTAATTGATGAAAGCCAAGAATATTACAATGCTTTAGTCATTTTTCCATGAATCATAAAAGTAGTTTTTTTTTTAACAAGACACTTCCAAAATTTTTAATCACTAGGATCTTTGGTCAGATCCTCGCGCAATTCATACTTTTTTTCCACATGCTTGATGTATTACTAGATTATTACTAAATTTCGTAATTTTCAGCATGGAGTGGGGATTGTATGGTGTTTTCTTGAACAAAGTCTACTAGTACAGTAGTACTCATGTTGAGACAAATTATCTCTCAAGATTGTTAGAACACTGCCTAGTTTCTTTTCTCACTCATCACCATTATATGTAATTATATTGTCAATTAATGTCAGGTTATTGCTTTAAAATCATCTCATCTTCTTGACTTTCATGAGGATCTTACAAGCTTGGAATCCGCATCAAAGGTATAAATTGCTGCAAACAAATTAAGCTCTTTCTGTGCTTATATATTTTCTTTTTTTTTTTATAAGATATTGTTTATTACAGATACAATTAAAATCCTTGGCTGAAGAAATGCAAGCTATTGTTAAAGGCCTAGAGAAGGTTGAGTTGGAGTTGACTGCTTCGGAAAGTGATGGCCCAGTATCATCAGTTTTTCAAAAGGTATACTTTTAGGTCTAGTTCTATTTCTTTATTGATTAATCCGTTAGTGTAGAAAAATAGAAAGTTAGGAAAGTAATCTGTGTTTAGTGCCTGCTGTGATGCTTATTTGCTTATTCTCTAGAATATTGCACTGCCCTTTATTTATGATAGATCGGTCTTCTTATGAATAAGAAACAAGAAAGTGCTTCCCTCGCCAGCATGCTGTTAGTGCAGGGTTAATCCTATATATTAGTTGCCACTCCTCCCCTCTCTCTTCTGTGAAAAATTTTCCCCTCCTTAGAAACCCCCTTAATGCTGCTCCTCCTTCACTAATGTGTGCTTGTATTTATGTGACTACATTTGCGCGCCTATGCACATGCGCCCATTCATCCATGCTCTTGCTATCCTATGGCCTCACTCGCTTGCAACCATATGCATTCTGGTGTTCATGCTTACCTGTTCTCATCACAACCCTAGCTGTGCCTATGCTCACGCCTTTCCTGTAATAGCTATCATCATCTTAAATCAACTTCTTTTCCTAGATTTATGATTGCTTAAAGCCTTCCATTTTTGTATCTTTATTATTGGTTTTGTTTGCCCACGGTCTTCTCTTCTTTTCCAAGATGAAGATATGTCCAAAACTGGTACTTCTATCGAACTTAATGTGAAAAAGTTATATTCAGTCGTTTAGTGGTTTCCATTTTCTAGTGAATTTTTTTGTAAAACTCAAATCTGATTCTGTGCCTCCTGAATGGACTGACATTGCCAAATACTTCAAATTATAAGCTTTCGACTATGCTGTTCTTACAAGGATGTTCAATAGCTTTGAACCCATTTTTTGCTTCTACTGTTGTGTTTTAAAGCATTGCCAAGGGATGCAAGCCTTGCTCAGTTCTATATAATTTGAGCGTAATAATATCTCTTGGGTACTTACTATCTCCTGTGACATTCTCTCTGTGATAAGTTGAAAATCTAGTCAAGAGAACTACGAGACAAAAAATATGATAATTTTTTTTCAATGCTGCCCTTTTACCACTGAAACTACTTGGCGAATATGAAATAATGAGTTTTTTTGTTACTTCATTCATTTGCAGGCTATATCTATTCTTATAATCTATTTGAACTCAATTCATAGCAGACTTTATGATACTAGATTTAGCTAAACAACAATGAGAAATACAAATTTTATTTTTGAAATCAAATAGTGATTACGACCAAGATACACAGAACTACAAAATAACGAAAGACACAACTCATAAACTTTGGGTCGAGGGTGGTGGTATTGCGGTTTATATAATTTGAGGGTAGTAATATCTCCAGGGTATCTACTATCTAGTGTGACATTCTCTCCGTGATAAGGTGAAAATCTATTCAAGAGCACTACGAGATTGAAAGAAAAATATGACAATTTTTTTCATTGCTGACCTTTTACTGTTGATACAACTCCTTGGAGAATATAAAATGACGATTTTTTTGTTACTTTGTTCATCTGCAGGCTATTTCTATTCTTATAATCTATTTGAGCTCAATTCATAGCAGACTTTATGATACTAGAGTTAACCAAACAACAATGAGAAATACAAATTTTATTATTGAAATCAAACAATGATTACCACCAAGATACACAAAACTACGAAATAACGAAAGACAACTCATAAACTTTGGGTCGAGGGTGGTAGTGTTGCGGTTTAAGGGGAGAGCAGTGGGTATGGAGGGGGTGAGGGTCGAAAGGTAGCAAGCATGGAATGAGGAATGAGCGGCTGGGCAGCAGGGGAAGGTTAGAGGGGCGATTGATCTGTACAATAGGGAAGGAGGAAAGTGGGGATCTTGGTTGGCAGGGAGTGCGGGGTTTTGAAGGCGACAACAAGGTTGATTGTAGAAAAACAACCAAGTAGGGCTTTTTTCAGGAGGTGACGACATGTACGATGATGGTGGCAGTGGAGGGAAATGATGCGGAGGAAGCGAAAGTTGAGGTAGTTGTCACCTCGAAATTAGGTATAGTTGGGACACCGCTCGCCTTCGGATGAAACCTTGAAAAGAAACACTGGAGACACTAACGGTTCTCTTGACATAATCACAACAAAAAATAAAAACCTAAACACGACAGATGCACATAAATAGCACCATGGTAGTTAGGAGTGGGTCCCACTCTCACAAGTAGGTGATAATTCTAGATAAGGAAGGTCGACCGACTCTCAGGCAACTCGGTGGAACCAGCCCCAATTGGTTCTAGATATTCGTGTCCCATCTTGATGCGAGAGACGCCATGCCTGCTCCGTAAGTGGGAGATACCTACGTTAGTTTCCTTTGGTTGGAGGAGCTTCGACCTCATCCGTCAAAACTTTTGGCCCGTAATATAGAGGCAGGTCGGTCATGTTGAAGGTGGTGGAACTACTGTAACCAGGTAAGTTAATCTTATAGTTGTCATTTCAAAACATATCATTGTAGAAAGCATTCATCATATTTTGACACAACTTGAGTTGGAATTGTATATAAACATAGATTCTCACAAAGTTACTCTAGAGCCATTGACAAAAGGATCATACATAATGTGCATTGATATTTGGCTTATTAAAGTTTAAACAAAAGGATCATACATAATTCTGAGAAACTACGTTGCTTGAACAACTCTGACAGAAGCATCCCAAATGTATTACCATTTGTTACATGGTTGAACAGTTCTTTGTGATAGGAGTGTTTAGAGAGCATCTTTTAGAAACGGTGTAGCAATGGAAACTTTTGAAGCTTCTGAAACACATGCATGGTTAATGCACTCAAGTGTTCTTTTCATTGGCAAGAGCACCTGGGGTCCGGCTTGGCAAGGGTAGTTTTGTAAAGTAGCTTTAAATAGCTGTTCTAGGTTGAAATTATTCCTTACTGTGGCTATGCGGGTTTCTTTATGATAGCTAATTACTATATTTTTAAGTAGTATAGAATACCTAGCTGCTGAGCAGGGCATGTTATTTACTCCTGATAGATGTCTTGATCCTCTTGATGATGGTAATCTTGCTATTTAATCTTTTCTATGTGAGGGGTGCTTAATATTATTGAATATATTGAGCCGTCACTCTCTTACTTTATACCACAATTGATTCCCTTTTTTTTATTTCATGTTTTCAATATTTCTTATATTCACCTTTCTCTTGTTATTCGTCTCCCTATATTCATTTTCACTGGTGAACATTAACATTTGCATTATAGACATTGAAGGGGTTCACTGCTGTTGCTGATGCTGAAGTGAGATCTTTAGCCTCACTTTACAGTGCAGTGGTATGTCACCCGTCACCCGCTATTGTATGTTAAACTACAGTACGAACTTACCAAAATCTCTGACAGGGTAGGAATGCTGATGCACTTGCCATATATTTTGGAGAAGATCCTGCACGTTGCCCTTTTGAACAAGGTAACAGCGATTCATTTTTTTATTTGTTTTTAACACGTGTCTATTATTTGTTTTGCTACAAGTTTGCCTTTACAAATGAATTCATTCGTTCTTCTGAGTTTACTATCATATTATTATTCAAATTCTTTGCCACTGCCTTGTCTTTTAGCCACCTCTCTCTGTTGGCAGATGAAGTAGTTATTAATGTAGGTTTGATAGGCAAGTAGATTTTGCTGCTCTTCTTCCTTTAGGAGTTGTTTGATAGCCGGATTTGTGTAGGATTAAACCCTAAAACCTGTCAAGCAGCAAAAATGGCTACTTTAAATCCTGCAGAATTTTGCAACCCATGTCTTCCTGTTTTCTTAAAACCCAGATTTAGTAATTCTCATGAACTCCTTGTTCTTTCAAATGATGTGCTTGTTCGATTTTTTCTTTATTCGTGCTCAACTTGTTTTCAAAATGGCTCATGAATTGATTGTTTGTGTTCGGCTCGATTCAAGCTTGTTTGTTTTGAATTAGCTCGTGTTTGGCTCCAAATAATAATTAATTAAAACTTAATAAATCAAATAATATAATTAAATTATAAAAATTTATTTTTTATTTTTTGAATCTTCTAAGAGTGAATAAAACCCAGGATACTTTATTTTCTTCCAAAAACTGAAATCCGTATTTACATTTTAATGTGCATTGTTTAAGCTTTTTTTATTCTCAATGTGGGATTAAATGGAGTGCGGAACCGTGTGGGACCACAGGGCCGGAAGGAGGACGGCGTTTGCAAATTTTTCAAGCATTTACATATCACACAATTCTTATGTATTTACATATCCAACATCAAAATTTTTGGAGGAAAAGCGGGACTACGGAAACGTAGGGTGGGGGGAACGAAGGAGGCAACGATAAAATTTTTTTTCAGGGCATTTCACATACATATCATCAAATTCTCATGCATTTATATATCGAATGTAAATTTTGTTTTTTCATTTGCAAAATTAGCTCAAATTATTTAAAAAATGAAGAAAATTTGATATATATTTTTAAATACAATATAAAATTTTAATATTTAAATATTAATTATTTATTATTTGATTAATTCAAACTAAATCAAGTCAAACACGAACAAACAAATCTTTGTTTGTGCGATCTCAAAAACAAATTTTTTGTTTTGGCCTGGTTACCTTAAGAGCTGAGTCGAACACAAGGTAGTTAGAGAGCCGAACATGATCTGTTCTAAAATTATGTATTTTTTATTGCCCTAATTATTAAGTTGAATATTATCGAATAAAGCTTTATTTTTGTTTAGCTTGTCCATAAGTTAGCTTATAAAAATTGGTTGCGCATTATTTAATCAAGCCTAATACGATTGAACTCAAATGAGTTTTTTAACGGCGCTATCCACAATGTTAATTTCTTTTATTAATTTGATAACCTTTTTGATATCGTTTTTAATTAAAAAAAGATATTAATCAAATTAATTTAATGTTTTTGTTATTTAATTTGATTAGTTAAAAGTTGATATTCTAATTAATTCTATTGAATGATTAATTAGAATATTAACTTATGTTAATTATTATTTACAACAACAACAACAAGCCTTTATTCCATTAGGATCGGCTACATGAATCTGTTGACCTCATTTTTAGTGAGGTCTAGTCTTTCTCTTAGGATTTATGATCTAGCCTTAGAAATCTCCCTTTGACTATCCTAGAGCCTTAGAAATGGGACCAGCCTCATTTTAGAAATTCAACTGACTTCTGTGCCCTTTTGGAGTTTCGCATGTGTGGTATCGACTTCTAACACTTGGAAGGGTGAAACCAACATTAGGGAACCCAAAAGGAGTCTCGATATGATCTTTAAGCCTTAGGGTGACCTTTTGCACAATTTGCACTCTCGCGCGCACAAACTTCGCAATTCAGAGTCGACACGTCCGATCACTACAATTCGCATCGCTTGCACCGGTATCCGTCGAGGACTTGAATAGATTTTGGAGACGATCAATCGCATGTTGAAATGTTTTGAAATTTGAATTTTGACGTGTTTTTGACTCGATTGTCGACAATGTCGTCCGAGCGACCCCGGATGACAAAACAGACTGCAACAACGCGTCCGGAATGTCGATTTTGGTACCGGGGAAGGGTTGGATGGTTTCATTCTTTCCCCTTGTCTTCTCTGCCTATAAATATAGTTCCTTTGGGTTTTGGGTGGTTGTTGAAAATTTCCTAAGGAGAGGGGAAGTTGAGAGCTTTACTGTTGGAAGACTTTAGGAGGGAGAGATTTCTGTGGGAGCATCTTCTTGAATTTATTTTACAGTGCAGTGCTTTACATTTACATTAGAAATGTATCTCTTCTCCCTTTCTTCAGTGCTTTGCTTCCTTATGGTTTCTCTCGACCAGGCTGCTGGGAATGGTTTCCTTTGGATGGTACAACATGCTAGTCTAACTTGCTTTCATATATTTTGAGATATTCAGCATGCTAGTCTAACTTGCTTTCATGTATTTTGAGATATTCACCTTAAGAGCATGTGGAGGTAAAAAAATTTAGGCTTGTTTTGAGATTTGAGCATGGATTCTTGCTAGGGTTAATGAGAAATGAAGCATATATTGGCTGCCTCTATTATTTTCTTTGCTTAAAAAAAATGTGTGTTTGGGAGTATATTGATAGTTTGAAATGTATATTTGCTCCTCTAGAAATACATGTTGGAAAAAGTTATTATATTTCTCATGCTTAGAATGAATGTGGTGACTTAACTTGATATTAAGGGATGCTGGCTCTAGAAAATTCATGCTTATCTACTTCTTGTTGCCTGTCATTATGGTATAAAAACTGGACATTTATTCTTCTTTTGAACCTTTGCAAGGCTCGGTGTAGCCGCTACTTTGCTCTGCGTTGAAGCTTTTATAGGTCACGGTTTCTTGGCATCTACTGGGCTCGGTTTTGGCTTGTGATGACTCTGTTTTTGGGTCCTTGTGGGTAGGGCTGTCAAAAAAGCTCG
>JXCR01124414.1:102184-126088 GCA_002079205.1 Phalaenopsis hybrid cultivar | reverse complement strand
ATGTCTAGTGTCTCGGGGATCAGATATTCATTACCCCGTGAAGGAGCCTAGTGCTATTAAAAACATCGAGTCTAGTATCCTTTTTTTTTTCAACTTCAAGTAAAATTCTTAGAAGTAGCCAGCCATTCAGCTTAGCTACTCTCATGAAACCGACGTAGTTTCAATATAGTTAAAGAAAAAAAGAATGATAATTATTATCACATAATAGGGTTTGTACATGAGATATGGTAATGATGGAGAGATGCTTATGTCAATTTTACCATAGCTTTTTTAGTTTCATTAGATCTATCTTGTTTTTTAATGAATCATTGTTTGTGCAACTTATTTTGCTCTTTTAATATCACTAAATATCAAATTATCATCATAAGAAACTATTACATCATGTACATTTCAAGTACCACCTCATGGGAGGTATTTGCAGCATTATATCCTCACTAATATCAGTGACTTAGATCATCTTAAACAACGTAGTTTAATTTGATCTTCTAAATTTGTCCCTATTTAGTTTTTTTGGATTGTTATTGTAGAAATAATTTGAGTCATTGCAGAGTTATTAGAAGTTAGTTTAGATCTTCTTCGTTATATCTCTTATGCTGAGTTTCCATAGATAAATTGGAGAGACTTGACGGAAAAGTGTTATATGCTTTTATGTTGTGGTTTAGATGAATCCTAAGCATCACTCCCAGCAACTAAAACCACCAAACGTTTCCCCATTTTTCATACTCAGCCTCTCTTGATTATTAGTTTGAAATGTGGATAAGATGTGCTGCACTTAGATTCTTAGTTATTTTTGTTATGGCATATGTTGCGAGTTAGTTTTATTAGTAAATTTCTGGCACTTCCTTAGAGGGTTATGCTACCGAGTAATCTTCTATAGGCTCCACTATTCATAAATAGTTAAGTATTTTTTATCCTATTTTTTGGTTGAAAAAGGATTCATGTAGCCGACCCCACTGAGTGGGAGAAAAGCTAGTTGTCGTTGTTGTTGTTGTTATTGTTGTATTTTTTCAGTTGAAAAAGAAATGTCAATATGTTGATGCTCTTGCCATATTTGTTACTATTTGAAAAAAAATTGTAATAGATTCATGTCCTTGCCCTTTGATTGGTGCTATACGTTCATAGTGATGACCTTGGGGATATCCTTTGCCCTAGCATCGTTAAGTTAGCTGTATTTGCAAAATGGTGTACAAGTAGTGCTTCATGATTATGGTAAGTTCAATGGTTCTTAAGCACTTGAAGAGCTTTGATAAAAGCACCTTCTGACAAAGCTGTGTCGCACTGTGCTATTTTGTATTGTGTTATGTCTACTAAGTAAAGGATAAAAGTTAGTATTTGATAAAATAGTTGTTGAATATGCTTTGTGAAGTGCTATGATGGATGAACCTATTCAGTAGAAAACTATTATTGTAGTAATATTGTTTGGATAAATCACCAATATGGACATCATTAGTAATTAAAAATAATGTCAATTTTATTATTTAAAAAACTATATTTCCTAACTGATTTTTAACGTAAATTTAATGAGTATGCAGCTAAGAATTTAATTAAATAATTTTTTATTAATTAATTTAGAATGATTTATATGGCGATAATTAGCAATTTTCTTAATAAAAAATAATTTTTGATGTTCATTTATTAAAAATGACACATTGTGATGGTTTAAATGAGGAAGGAGCATGTTTTTGGGGTTTTGGTAATTTGAGAAATTGTGTGTAAAAAATAAAGCTGTTTTTAACGGAAGAGAATTTGCTGTCACTTTAGAGGAAGGGATTCACCAATGAGGCAATGAACTCAGCATTAAGTTGGTTAACTAGCTCTGAAGTATATGATGGCCTCTGCAGAATAATTTCTCGCATTTTCTCTTAGTTACAATACTTGAAATTGGCTAGTTCATTGATTTGGTGCTGAATATCAGTAGGTTGTGTTTATTAACTGATTGAATTGATACATTACATTAGAGCTACTGGCTTGATATACACAATGGACAGCAAACATGAAATTGGAATGTGTTACAGGACAGTCTAATTTTCAATCATGTCTATGATCCGAATGGCCTAAGGTAATTTTGCAAGTCAGAAACTACACTCTAGATCCTCCTATATCTTACCCTTTGTACTCTCTAAAACTTATTGATTTCTTATTATCATAGTAATTGAAGTTTCTTTCTCAAGTATATTCTTTATTCGCTTGCATTTTCTTATTCTAACTTTATAGGTAATACATTTAAAACTTCTCCATAGAGTGATAAATAAATAATACATTTATTGATCAAGAAGTTGACTTATTTTTGGTTCTCTTCTGTTTTTGATGTTACTTTTGTTATGATTTCGGAATCACCAATTATTCTTCAGAGAAAACAATTTGTTAGCTATCCAAAGAGAATAAGATATAAATAATGAATTTATTGCTCAAGAAGTTTCCTCATTCTTCTCTCTTAAAATTTGATATTTCTCTTTTTTGTCATGGAAATTTCCTTTTCTTTTCACAAACTCTCTTTCTCTCTCAAGATCAAGAGAGATATATAAAGAAAATAAGGCAATGAAGTAAAAGGTTCTAGTTGGGAATTAAGATGAAATTGTCACAGTGGAGCAGACTCCTAAGGAGTTTTGTATCATTTGGAATTCCTATATCTACAGCGCAGTTAAGACTTTCACCAATTACAAAGATAGCTTGGTTTAGAAGAAGAATATAGGACAGAGATTAAATCTTGATATTTCTGATCTAAATGTCAGGAAGATTCCAGAAACATTATCTAGGAATAAAATAGTAAGTAGAGAGGGAGAGGAAGAGAAGTATATCGATTAACAGATAGATGCCTTTGGTGGCCTAGGCTTGTCCAACGTGCGAGATGCTAGCTCCGGTCATGTACAGTTTAGTTGTCTAAAGATTCCAGTTTTGCTATCGTCTAATTTATTTGTGATTTGATTCCCAGCTCGCAATTATACTTGCACGCGCGCGCGCACACACACATGTTAATATATATTTAAATCCTGTGCTTCAAGTTCATGACGTAATCACTTAATTCATCTGACCATGTATTTTCGTAATTTCCATCTTCTCTAATTCTCTCATTTTCCCCAGGGCTTATTTTTCTTTTGGAGATATTTTTCCAGTGCTTTCGCAATTTCTTTTCTTTTCTTTTTTATTTTTTATTTTCAACAAGACTGAAAAATACTTGAGTCTTGACTGTCGCATCATTGAAATACCAAGAATTGCTTGAATAAGCTTCAGTTTTTCCAGCTGGAAATCCTGAATTTCTGCAGTTATTTGTATAGGCGTATACACTCTTATGTATTATGTGACATATTTTTGCGACGTCGTTCTCAAGAAACTTGATTTACTTGTTATGATACTTCAAAGTAGAACTAATAACTTTTTAAAATGGATTTATAACTATTCATATTTTGTTTATAGGGAGCTCAGCTTTGTGCTTACTATGCTCAACGTGGTGTGTGCAAGTTTGGACCAACATGCAAGTTTGATCATTCAATGGGGACATTGAGTTACAGTCCTTCTGCATCTTCTTTAGTAGACATGCCTGTTGCTCCGTATCCCATTGGAATGTCCCTGCCAACTTTAGCTCCATCATCCTCTTCGACAGAGCTAAGGCCAGAATTCCTTCATGGCAAGGATCCTTTTCTGACTCAAACATCATCTGATGACTTCCAAGCTGGTTCTGTTGGTCCATTATTGGCGAAGGGCCGATTTTTACCCCATGCCCTTATGAAATCCTCTTCTCAAATGCCTGCTTCTACAAGTAGCATCTCGAAATGACTAGTTCAAGTTGAGAAAAACTGTTTCAAACCATTTTTTGGACTTGGAAAAAGTATATATGATGAAGTTGCAACATGTTTAATGTTCTTGACGGAAGCGATGTATTAAGCTTAGGATGTGTATTCTTATTCAGACAGCCTAATTCTTACGAGTCTCTGGACCATCCTGTTTTCCTACCGGATCAAATCTTTGATGGTTTCTTCTGTTCATATTGTCTCTACCCACTCAGCCTTACTTGAATAAGTTATCTCCAACATCCAAATCAAGGTATACCAAAAGATTATGGTTTTCCCACCGTTTTCATCTTTTTTCCCTCTAATAACTGCAATGAGTAGTGCAACTGGTTTGACATATGTCACGGCTGTGCTAATTAAACTCAGCTGTTTTCATTTATATTGCAATGTTGTTGAAATGAATACTTGGCAAATATACTCTATATGTTGTATGCATATATAAAGCTCTCTGTTACTTTCTTGTTTTAATCATTATCTGGTCTGCCTTCATGCTGTGTAGCTCTCTCTTGTTCTTTATAGCAGGGTATAGTGTCTAAACTCTAGGTTAAAGCAGACCCCAATCCTTCACAGGCCAACCGTGCAGCTTTTGCTTCTAATCGTGCAAAGGCTTTTAGATTAAACTTTAAAAGAATGGTTGATGGAGCACGATAGATACTTCAAAGAAATTAACCAAGCTTGCTTTTAACAGAAAATTATGTCAATCTCTTGGACCAATCTAAGGAATCAAATGAGCCCTTTGTTTCTAAAAATAACGGTCATCGTATTCTGTGGAGCAAGCCTAATACATCACGATAATATTCATAGATAAATTACATATCTTATGTTTTTCTTTGTATGACTCGAACATCTCTGTAGAAATTCACAGCTATATTATTGGCTAGTTAATTCATTGAATTTTTATTTGACAAGTAAATTGGTAAGAAACTTCTTAGGACTTGTATATATGCTAACTTAAAGTCGTCTCCTCAAGTCTTCCTTGATTAATGAGCTTTAACTACTACCAAATGGTCCCCATCTTTGATAAGGTAAAAGCATATAAACTAAAACACTGCTAATTACACTGCATAGTTCGCTTTTCATTACTTTTTTGTAGGTGGTGCTTGTGTAGAAATTGAGGTTCCAATGTTGTGCTTTCCACGATGACCCTTGCCAGTTTTAGCAAGATGGTTTCACCTTGACTTCTCAGAACATAACATCCTATCGGTATGTCTCAACTTAAGCATTTGCACTTTCTTTTGTTGCTTCAATTAATCGGGAACATATTTGTAGAGATTGAACTTATTTCACCGCAAATAATTATGTATTCTAAAAAAGCATAAGAGNTTGAACTTATTTTAATATTGAGTCCTATTTTAGAAAATGAAAATAATATTAAAAGTCTAATATATTAAAATAAAAATAAATTATTGTTTATTAATAATAATAGATTTATTGATTGATCCCCTCAATTTGACTTGAGAAGAAATTTTCCTTGAGGACTTGAATCGAAATATTCATTTAGCAGATCTAGTAAAAGTTTTTCTAACTCATCATGCAGCTACCAAAGGTCATTAGTAACTAAGCTATCCTTCCATCCAATAAGAAATCTATGATTATGCAGCTTCATAGATCAGTGGCTTGTTTATAAGAATAAAATCATGTTGAAGTAGGTGGGATTAGTGGCCGCTGGCAACTAGCCTTCAAGCTTACCATAATAAAGTTTCTCTTCCTCAGCACATAACATATTTTAAGCATATGAGATATTCTACATCAATAATAATAATGATAATGATATGATGTTTGATGACAATTACAAAAAAATAAGCTTTAGTCCCCCGAAGCTTTTTAAAATTAAAAAAGATCTCTTCCGCTTGTTAGCAACATTTTGAATTTGGTAGAGAAACCTTTCTCATGTCGAATGTGTATCAAATAAGATCATTCATATGATATTCCTTATGAGTTTCTTATGATTAATAGGTTTAACATATTAAGAGTTGCTAATTTTAATTTGTTTCTAATTGATTCATATATTAGAAATGTGCAAATATAAAAGATGNAGATTCCAGAAACATTATCTAGGAATAAAATAGTAAGTAGAGAGGGAGAGGAAGAGAAGTATATCGATTAACAGATAGATGCCTTTGGTGGCCTAGGCTTGTCCAACGTGCGAGATGCTAGCTCCGGTCATGTANAGATTCCAGAAACATTATCTAGGAATAAAATAGTAAGTAGAGAGGGAGAGGAAGAGAAGTATATCGATTAACGGATAGATGCCTTTGGTGGCCTAGGCTTGTCCAACGTGCGAGATGCTAGCTCCGGTCATGTTCAGTTTAGTTGTCTAAAGATTCCAGTTTTGCTATCGTCTAATTTATTTGTGATTTGATTCCCAGCTCGCAATTATACTTGCACGCGCGCGCGCACACACACATGTTAATATATATTTAAATCCTGTGCTTCAAGTTCATGACGTAATCACTTAATTCATCTGACCATGTATTTTCGTAATTTCCATCTTCTCTAATTCTCTCATTTTCCCCAGGGCTTATTTTTCTTTTGGAGATATTTTTCCAGTGCTTTCGCAATTTCTTTTCTTTTCTTTTTTATTTTTTATTTTCAACAAGACTGAAAAATACTTGAGTCTTGACTGTCGCATCATTGAAATACCAAGAATTGCTTGAATAAGCTTCAGTTTTTCCAGCTGGAAATCCTGAATTTCTGCAGTTATTTGTATAGGCGTATACACTCTTATGTATTATGTGACATGTTTTAGCGACGTCGTTCTCAAGAAACTTGATTTACTTGTTATGATACTTCAAAGTAGAACTAATAACTTTTTAAAATGGATTTATAACTATTCATATTTTGTTTATAGGGAGCTCAGCTTTGTGCTTACTATGCTCAACGTGGTGTGTGCAAGTTTGGACCAACATGCAAGTTTGATCATTCAATGGGGACATTGAGTTACAGTCCTTCTGCATCTTCTTTAGTAGACATGCCTGTTGCTCCGTATCCCATTGGAATGTCCCTGCCAACTTTAGCTCCATCATCCTCTTCGACAGAGCTAAGGCCAGAATTCCTTCATGGCAAGGATCCTTTTCTGACTCAAACATCATCTGATGACTTCCAAGCTGGTTCTGTTGGTCCATTATTGGCGAAGGGCCGATTTTTACCCCATGCCCTTATGAAATCCTCTTCTCAAATGCCTGCTTCTACAAGTAGCATCTCGAAATGACTAGTTCAAGTTGAGAAAAACTGTTTCAAACCATTTTTTGGACTTGGAAAAAGTATATATGATGAAGTTGCAACATGTTTAATGTTCTTGACGGAAGCGATGTATTAAGCTTAGGATGTGTATTCTTATTCAGACAGCCTAATTCTTACGAGTCTCTGGACCATCCTGTTTTCCTACCGGATCAAATCTTTGATGGTTTCTTCTGTTCATATTGTCTCTACCCACTCAGCCTTACTTGAATAAGTTATCTCCAACATCCAAATCAAGGTATACCAAAAGATTATGGTTTTCCCACCGTTTTCATCTTTTTTCCCTCTAATAACTGCAATGAGTAGTGCAACTGGTTTGACATATGTCACGGCTGTGCTAATTAAACTCAGCTGTTTTCATTTATATTGCAATGTTGTTGAAATGAATACTTGGCAAATATACTCTATATGTTGTATGCATNGGCAAGCTCTCATAGTTAATTACATTGAAGGAGATATGAACCTCTAACAAAACTCTAAATTAAAGTATTGACTTATATCATTTAGGATTTCAAGGTTGTTATTTTTAAATGAAAATATTCAAGTTCTTGAAGAGATTTTCAAATGAAAGAGTTTTAGTGTTTAAAAAGATTTTATTAAAATTCAAAGGTTGGGACATAAAATTTGATAATGATGTGTCATGAAAATTCATAGAATAATGATTAATTAACTCTAAGAAGAATGTGTAATTTGAAGATTTGATTTCAAGGAGTTGATTTGAGTTGAATGTTTAATTTTAATTGATTTGATCTAAATAGTTTGATTTACTATTTTGCTTTGAATAATTTGATTTGATTTGGAAGTTGGATTGTTTTGGTTTGAATTGAAAAAGGTTGGTTTGAATTGAAGAACTTTGGTTTGATTTCAAAAAAATTGAAATTGAAAGTTTGATTAGTTTTGATGTGAAGAGTTCTAGTTTGAAGGTTTTGAGGGTTTGGAGTTGGAAGGTTGATTTTGAAGGTTGAAGTTGAAAGGATGATTTGAAGGTTAAGTTTAAAATATTGATTTGAAGGTTGAATTTGAAGCTTTGATTTCTAGGTTGAAGAAGATTTGAAGTTTGGTTCGAGGGTTGATTTGAAGTTTGATCTCCTAGTTGATTTGAAATTTGAGAATGTTTAATTTGAGCTGAAAGGATTTGATTTTGAAAGGTTTTATTTGAGTTGAAAATGTTTGATTTCAAAATATTTGATTTGGGTTAAAAAGGTTTGATTTGAGTTAAAAATATTTAATTTGGGTTGAAACTATTTGATTTCAAATGATAGGATTTAAATGGTTTGCTTTGAAGGATTAATATTTGAGTAAAAAGTTTTGAGTTGTGAAATTTTATTTTAGAATCTTTATTTGGAAAGATTGTTTCAAGGTCTTGAATCCTAGACTAAAGAGATAGGATTGGATGGAAGATTGTCTAGGTTGAAGTTGAGATTCTAGTCTTGTGATAAATTTAGTCTCTAAAAGAAGGATAAACAAACAAACCAACATAATTTTTAGTTATAATGCCCTCAGTCAAGATGCTCATTGCTTTTCATTATGCCAAGTTCATTGGTTGCCTTAGACTATTAACTAACTAAATTTAAGGAGACCTTCACTATTACCGTAGTAATGTTGAATGTTGAAATTCTTAACTAATAGATCGTTTGAGGTGACTTCGTCAGTAACTATGGCTTATTTCATTCTCGGACCCCTACATAGTTTAAGAGCGTTAAATGCTTGTTGTTTTATATATCCTAGTCCTTAGTACTAACTAGGGGCTCCTAATAGTCTAATAAAAACTTTTAGAGTGGATTACTTTAGTAGTTTATGCTATTTTGAGTTTTATTTCTAAGTTGGCCAACATAGGGCTCACAATTGATTTCCTTGGTGTGGTCTCTGTTGTTTAAGTTGTTTTATATTTTTGTTCAGGTTTGATATTTTAAATTTTGATTTGGTTTGGCTTCTTAGTTTGTTGGTCATATAAAAACCAAGGCATTATAAGTTTGATGTTTTGCATTTGGTTTTCTGGTCAAAGTTGATGTACACCATTCTATTTTATCCTTAGGTTTGGTTTAGTTTAAAGTTGTCATTGAAGTTTATATGAAAATTTCAAGTTTATATGATTTAAGACGAGAGTCACAGATATGAGATTTCAAGCTTAAACAGTTACTCTATAAATTGGTTAAAAAGTTGTAAATTTTAGTATTAAAAGTTGCAAGCTTACATAATCTAGAGAGGCGATTGCTTAAATTATTTAAAAAGGTATTTTTGAAATTTTTGAGATTTTNTCTAGATTAGAGTGTTAATTTATGATCGTTGGTAGATGGTAGAAATTTAAGCCCATTAGACGGGTTTAGTGAGAAGAAGAATAATACTAGTCCAAATCAATGTAGTTTGGGTTGATTTAGAAAACTTCCTTTGGGAAAAGTTTTATCTTTGGGAAAGTACAAAAATATGATTTTGATTAGTTGGTGTAGATTGGTGAGGTTTATGGTTTTGTATTGGTATGGAGAATAAGACTAGATAACTATCTTTCTTGGCTTGGTCATACATTATAAATAAGGTTTTGAANTCTAGATTAGAGTGTTAATTTATGATCGTTGGTAGATGGTAGAAATTTAAGCCCATTAGACGGGTTTAGTGAAAAGAAGAATAATGCTAGTCCAAATCAATGTAGTTTGGGTTGATTTAGAAAACTTCCTTTGGGAAAGGGTTTCAAGTAGCATAAATGAGAGAAAATGATTGTTAACTTTTGTATTAAGGTACAAAAATATGATTTTGATTAGTTGGTGTAGTTTGGTGAGGTTTATGGTTTTGTATTGGTATGGAGAATAAGACTAGATAACTATCTTTCTTGACTTGGTCATACATTATAAATAAGGTTTTGACGTGGGTTTGAAAGCTTGGGTGATATATAGTTGGGCTTAGAGGTAAGTTATAATGTAGAGGGAGGCTAATGGTGATTGTGGAATAATTTTCTCGAGGGTTAGAGTGTACTTAAAAGATTGACAACCAATTATACCTAGAAAAAGGTTAAGCTAGNTGAAGTGGGTTTGAAAGCTTGGGTGATATATAGTTGGGCTTAGAGGTAAGTTATAATGTAGAGGGAGGCTAAGGGTGATTGTGGAATAATTTTTTTGAGGGTCAGAGTGTACTTGAAAGATTGACAACCAATTATACCTAGAAAAGGTCAAGCTGACACGTTAAGTAATTACACAAAGAGAAAATAATTATGCCAAATAATTTAATCATTCAACAAAAAAAATAATTATTAAATACCAGTCTTGTTAATTAGGATTGCATTAACTACAATCTTCTTAAGATAAATATAGATTAGCTTTATAACATTCATAAATTTATTTTATCTTCATTTATCTATTAAAAGTTAACCTATAAATGCCTTAAGTTGTGAGAAGTCAAGCTTCTACAGAATAAATTTTAAATTTGAATAATTACAAAATCTAAATTTTCATTATTTCTTCTTAATTAGGTTATTATGGTGGGCCTTGATTGGCCATTTTATGAATCTCTTGCTTTGGGATCTCATAAATATTTTGCTTTATTTTCTTGATCCGCTGATATTCTTCATCGACTCTTTAGGAACCAATTGAATTTTGCTTTTTGGAGTTTGATACTGCTTCCAGGTGCACTCACACTCTGAGAGCTCACACAAATGTACGTGTCGTATCAGTAATATTGAATTTTTGAGTCCGAAATGTAGANTATTCTTCATCGACTCTTTAGGAACCAATTGAATTTTGCTTTTTGGAGTTTGATACTGCTTCCAGGTGCACTTACACTCTGAGAGCTCACACAAATATACGTGTCGTATCAGTAATATTGAATTTTTGAATCCGGAATGTAGGTTCCATATGGAATGAGGGAATTAGACTTAGGGAAAAGTTTTAGTTTACTAGTTTTCATTCTTAACTTGGAATTGAGATTACATTGAAGTTCTACAAACTCTCCTATTGAATTTCAATTTATTTTAAATGTTAAATCCTATAAAAATCCTATTTAACTTAATTGGATTGGTAAATATCAAGTTATCAAGTTGTCCTCCCTTGTAATGATTTGATTGAAGCATAAGAAATGTAAAGTGTTAATTGTACATGTGGCTGGTGATAAATAGGGGCGTATGATGGGCAAATAAATTTGTGGGAAATAAAGAAATGTAAAGTGTAAATTGTACATGTGGATGGTCAATAAAGAGGTGGGAAGTAGTGGGAAAATTCAATTCAGTGCCTAATAATTTTTATGATTCTATAAAAAAAAGGTATGACACAAGCCTAATTGTGTGCCCCTTTTTTGTTTCTTCTCTTCTCACTAAGGGCATTTTTTATATGTCCCCTTTAGAATCTCCCTTCTCAAGCCGGCTCTATTTCAAAAGAAATAGAGCGAGCAAACAAAAGAAGCAATGATGGGCAAATATTAAAAAAAAAAGAAACAAAAAGGGAAGATACAAAGATAACTTGTAGGATGCAAACATACACCAAAGAAGAGTGAACCAAATTAAATAAATGAACACATACTCGACTCGAATGATATACGAGAAGATTGTTATGATATTACTCATACTTAAACTAGGGAAAAAATAAATTTATTTTGTTCTGGGTTCAAAAGGACCTCCCACGATAATATATTCTCATGGTTAATTACAACTTAGTGGACATCTAAGAAAACTCGATAAAATGTGTTATGCTAACTTATTATAGAATCTAAAACTAGATTTCTCCATTCCAATAGAGGAAATCACCTATTGTTAAGGTTAAATTAGGCTATTAGGCAAATGATGAATCACTATAACCTGACAGGCAGTCGCCTTTCAATGGAAGAGGGCTTACATAATGACTTAATGACCAAAAAAAAGAGAAAAGGAAGGGCCTTAATGAGGTGTCAATAGGTAGGTATGAAATTTATAGACCGATAAAAATAGCCTAGAGACTCCATGGATCATCATCTCAAGCTATTGGAGCCCTTTCTCTGCGTGGTTATGAAAGTTGTCAATATAACACGACTAGGGACTCCTTATAGTAACCCATGTGCTATGTCATCCAAGGTAGCCCAATAACTCTAAAGTTAAAGGAAAGAGACACCTAGCTTCTATGACTCTATATGGATGTAAGAGATAGAAATGGGACTCACATCCATCAAGGGTATGATGAGGATGCCAATAGAGTGGAATTGAATGAATGATTTGGCTATAAAGTCAAATAATACAATCAATAAAAAACTTATAATCTCATTTTGGTTAGGAAAATCTCTAACACCCTAATCACGCTAAGCAACCGCGTAAGCATACATTGTGCTGGGTCAGTAAGGTAGGAGAAGAGAGTATGCTTCTCCATGGGACATGTGGAACGAATGTAAGTTATCTAAAAAATTATAATTTGGAGGCCCTATTAATATGACTAGAAATATAACTATACCATACAAAATCTTTTTAAAACTGGTCCATAGGGCCATATAGAAAAGTAAAGCGCATGATTTTAAAATTGATTAATTTTAATTCTAAATTTAGTTAATATAAAATGTTTATTGAATTTTGTAGAAGAGTTGTTATCCTATGAAATTATGTACAAATAACACCCTAGAAAATCACAAGCTAAAAATGATGAAAATAGTAGCACATGTGTACAAGAAAGTAAACAAGCCACAAATAAACAATAATTAAGGTTGTGTACAATAAGGTTGGAAACATTTACCTGGCCTTACATAATGCATGCATGATCCTAGATGTATATAATAAAAAATTTTTAAAATTAAGATACGAGCTATAAACAAACTGCTCCTAGTCTTTGCCACATGATCCCACTTTACAAGCTCTTCAATGAATCCTACTCTATCTTTCTTTTAATATAGAATCTATCTCCAGATTCAAAAAATTACAAAATAAAATTCCAAAAGAAAAACACTCCACATGCAAAAAAAGTTAGCACATGTATAAATTATGCAATGTATAATGAACTGCACGCGGTGACAGGAGAGCTAAAAAGTACATGCAAAAAGGCAACACTTTAATTTATAACTTTTGCTCTTCCCTATTAGACATGACTCCTTATAAGAGAAATTTTTCTTAAAATGTTAGCACACATGTCTCTCACTTAATAAGCACATAAAATGAGAATTAACATGTGATAACTAGCAAACAAGCCAACTCTATAGCCGTGCCTCGTTTTAGATAAGCATCTTGCCTAATCATCATTTAAATGTGATTCGTGAGTTTAGGGCTAAGGGCATTCCCATATGATATTGACAGGGTCACCAAGACTAGTGATGAACACTACCTCAATGTTATACTTAGAGTAATTCTAAAAGATATGGAAGTAATAAGATAATCAACATCATTTAATTGTTCAAGCCAACAAATAATGCTTATTTTCCTATTATCACCACAAGTCATATCTAAAGGTTTAAATAAAGTCCCCCATTAATATTATGATTCATGAACCAAGGTCTATATGAGAACCATACAAATTTGGTACCTCAAGGACTGAAACCCAAAGACAAACATAGGTGTTTATGCAATGAACTAAGTATAAATGCAACAAAGGCACTAATGAGTAATTTTTTTCGTTATGCCATTGATGTGTCCACCATAGATCTAAAAGATCTATCTAAATGATTAGATAAGTCATTTGAAGAATAATATACAATCTCAATGGTGCAAATATTACCTTAAAATATACTTAATTATTCATATGATGAGAATTCTTAGCATTTATAGATAAAAGTTATTCAAAATTCTTTTTCCATATTTTACTAGTGTAAGATGATTTATTTTATTTTGGAGTCTGATATCCCTACAAAGGCAAGCTCTCATAGTTAATTACATTGAAGGAGATATGAACCTCTAACAAAACTCTAAATTAAAGTATTGACTTATATCATTTAGGATTTCAAGGTTGTTATTTTTAAATTAAAATATTCAAGTTCTTGAAGAGATTTTCAAATGAAAGAGTTTTAGGGTTTAAAAAGATTTTATTAAAATTCAAAGGTTGGGACATGAAATCTAATAATGATGTGTCATGAAAATGCCTAGAATAATGATTAATTAACTCTAAGAAGAATGTGTAATTTGAAGATTTGATTTCAAGGAGTTGATTTGAGTTGAATGTTTAATTTTAGTTGATTTGATCTAAATAGTTTGATTTACTATTTTGCTTTGAATAATTTGATTTGATTTGGAAGTTGGATTGTTTTGGTTTGAATTGAAAAAGGTTGGTTTGAATTGAAGAACTTTGGTTTGATTTCAAAAAAATTGAAATTGAAAGTTTGATTAGTTTTGATGTGAAGAGTTCTAGTTTGAAGGTTTTGAGGGTTTGGAGTTGAATGCTTGATTTTGAAGGTTAGTTTGAAGGTTGATTTGAAGGTTGAAGTTGAAAGGATGATTTGAAGGTTAAGTTTGAAAGATTGATTTGAAGGTTGAATTTAAAGCTTTGATTTCTAGGTTGAAGAAGATTTGAAATTTGGTTCGAAGGTTGATCTGAAGTTTGATCTCCTGGTTGATTTGAAATTTGAGAATGTTTAATTTGAGCAGAAAGGATTTGATTTTGGAAGGTTTTATTTGACTTGAAAATGTTTGATTTCAAAATATTTGATTTGGGTTAAAAAAGTTTGATTTGAGTTAAAAAATATTTGATTTGGGTTGAAACTGTTTGATTTCAAAAGATAGTATTTGAATGGTTTGATTTGAAGGATTAATATTTGAGTAAAAAGTTTGAGTTGTGAGATCTTATTTTAGAATCTTTATTTGGAAAGATTGTTTCAAGGTCTTGAATCCTAGACTAAAGGGACAGGATTGGATGGAAGGATGTCTAGGTTGAAGTTGAGATTCTAGTCTTGTGATAAATTTAGTATCTAAAAGAAGGATAAACAAACAAACAAACATTATTTTTAGGTATAATGCCCTCAGTCAAGATGCTCATAGCTTTTCATAATCCCAAGTTCATTGGTTGCCTTAGACTATTAACTAACTAAATTGAAGGAGATCTTCACTATTACCCTAGTAATGTTGAATGTTGACATTCTTAACTAATAGATCGTTAGAGGTGACTTCGTCAGTAACTGCGGCTTATTTCATTCTGGGACACCTACATAGTTTAAGAGCGTTAAATGCTTATTGTTTTATATATCCTAGTCCTTAGTACTAACTAGGGGCTCCTAATAGTCTAATAAAACTTTTAGAGTAGATTACTCTAGTAGTTTGTACTATTTTGAGTTTTATTTCTAAGTTGGCTAAACTAGGGTTCGCAATTGATTTCCTTGGTGTGGTCTCTGTAGTTTAAGTTGGTGTGTTTTATATTTTTGTTTAGGTTTGATATTTTAAATTTTGATTTTGTTTGGCTTCTTAGTTTGTTGGTCATATAAAAGCCACGGCACTATAAGTTTGATGTTTTGCATTTGGTTTTTTGGTCGAAGTTGATGTACACCATTCTATTTTATCCTTAGATTTGGCTTAGTTTAAAGTTGTCATTGAAGTTTATATGATAATTTCAAGTTTATATGGTTTAAGACAAGAGTCACATATATGAGATTTCAAGCTTAAAAGGTTACTCTATAAATTGGTTAAAAGTTGTAAATTTTAGTATTAAAAGGTGCAAGCTTACATAATCTGGAGAGGCGATTTCTTAAATTATTTAAAAAGGTATTTTTGAAATTTTTGAGATTTTAAGTGATTCAAAGTTTAAGCCTTTTTAAGATTTAAAGTGTTTTAAATGTTTAAGGTCTTTAAAAAATTTCAAATTGTTTTGAAAGTTTAAGGTGTTTTTAATGTTTAGGTTGTTTTAAATTTTAAAGCGTTTTGAATTTCAAGTGTTTGAAAGTTTTAAGTTGTTTTGAAGGTTTAAGTTATTTTAAAGTTTTATGCTTTTAAAAGTTTTAAGCTATTTTAAATGGGTTTAAAGTATTTTAATATTTTCAAAAGGTTAAAAGTTTTAAGTTAATCTAAAATTTTTTGAAGTGTTTTGAATTTTTAAGTGTTTAAGAGTTCTTAAGTTATTTTAAAACTTTTAAAATTGTTTTAAGTTTTAAAGTGTTTAATAAAAAGTTTTAAGTTTTTTTTTAGATGGGTTTAAAGTACTTTTTTAATTTTTAAGTGTTTGAAAGTGCTTACAACCAACATTCATAAACTAAAATGAAATAGTTTAAAACATATGATTATACATGGAAAGCAGGCACATGCATTCAAACGTAGGTCTTCAAATAAGCGGAATGCCACTGCAACACTATGGGTTACCCCATTGAAATGGTGGGAAAAGGGTACCAACACCACACATTTGCAATACAGTGCTATGTCACCATGCATTTCAGTCTTCAGACCAGATTGTGAACTTTGCTGACACCCTCTACTTAATGCACCCTAATACTCCTAATTAGTGGAAGAACTCCAGTGTAGTTCCTAATGCCTCACCAAGTGGTTTGAATGGTTTTAAAATAAGGATAACTTATAATGGCTTATCTAACAATGACAAGCTTGCTATAAGGAATGATCCCTGGTTTGACACAACTAAACCCGCCTAATGAACTAGTCGAGAGATGAGGACTGCAACCCCTACAAAGTGGTGCAACAAATGATCTAGGATAGAAACACAGAGTCAGACACCTATAAAAGTTAAAACATAAGTTGCTTGGCAAAAGTGTCACACTTGAATAAATAGCATGGAGACCCATGATCATTGCACTACGATAACATTTATGGGAGAAAAAAATGTCAAATTGATCTCACTGCGATAATGTCAGGTGTTGTAGCTCTAACACATTATCATGCTTGGCCAAGCAGAGTTTCAAGGCATAAGGCTGTGATACTAGATATCAGCGACACCTCTTTGGAACAGACATATATGAGGTATGATGCCACAGTGCTAGAATTTGTGTTGCGACTTTAGGGTCTGGCGCTGCGGTGCCAAAAGGTAGGGTCGTGGTTCTAGGTCAAACAAAAATAAGATGGCACTGCATCATCATTGAGGCAATTTCATGGCATTACCACTGAGCCATATGATGCTACACCACCTAAGCAAGGTGCTGTGGAGCAAGCTCAAAATTGGGTATGGTGTCACTAAGCCACCTAAAGGACATTGCCATAGTGCTAGGGTGAAAGAAAAGAGGAAAATCACTTAGATGCTTAAGAAAAATATAGGGAAGCTAAAAAGGAACATAACCTAGCAGTTTTCTCTAATAACAACCTATTTTAAATCTCTAACATCACCCTAAGGGCTTTAAAAAGAGATAAAATAAAGGGAAAAGAGTTTCACCCATGCGGAGATTTTAATGATGTTTTTATGTTTTAAGATCTGATGTTGCTCTATGTATCCATGAGTACCCCAATCATAAGCTAAGCAATCGCCAATGATGAAATTTTCTTTGAAATGAGAGGAAAATGGAGTAGAGGTGTGGGAGCCCTCACTTTACTCTGGAGAGGCCAAATGGGAGTCAAGGACTAAAAAATTTGAACCCTCGAGGTAGCTCGGGCTGCACATTTTAAAGAGCAAAAAGTTGTTCGGTGCTGCAACACTACTGATGTGGCAAGTTCCATGTCGGTTGACCAGGGAACATTCTCGCCATGACATGCAGGTAAAAGTTTTTATCATTTAGCTTCAAGCTATGGTACCCAATAATGGTGTTGCATCATTACTGATTTGATTGTTGACCTCACTTTTGGTCAACCCTTCCCCTCAACTTATATCCAATCTCATATGGACCTAGAACCATTTCATAATGCAATAGAAGACTGAATTAAACTTGGATCAGCTAGGACATAAACTCGACTCAAACTAAAATTTAAGTCAACTCTAGTTTAAATTTAAAGTTAGTATTTAACTGAACAAAAAATTGAACTTAACAAAATTAAAATGTGAATGTAATGTATCCAACTTCAATCAAACCCTAAAATTGAACTAAAAACTAGCTTAATTCAAATGCACCATGAAATTATCATTTTTTTATAGATCATCATAGTGCTTGAAATTTTATTTTGAAAGGTACATGATGATCATTATCAGATTTGAGAAGTATGCAAATAAGTTGAATGACGATTGGACGCCAATTTTGAGTAATTTTTTTTTAAAGGTTTTCATGCATGAATATTAGTCTAACAAAACTTTTTTTTCATTGAAATGTTCTTTTTCAAAGTGGATTGCAGGAGTGCATGTGAATTGTCAAAACCTTTCAAATGAGCCCCTCCTACCCATATCAGAATATGTTTTGGGGAAGACTACTTTAAATTGAACAATAATAAAGATAATAATCATGATAACACCCCAAATTAAACTTAAATAATCATCAAATTCAAACTAAAGTAAAATTAAGTTAAAAATATTTATTTTAATCAATTTAAACTCATAAAAAATTTTCATAAAAAATTTACAAAAATTTTCTCCTAGGGTGGGGCCCACAAATTGACTTCAAGTTTCTTGTGATAAGGCCCACCTTGACCAAAACCAACTTCATCATTATGTTCCCCTAATTTTTTTGACCCATATGAGTAAAGGCTAACTTTTAGCCCTAACCACTCATAACCACCCTAATTCCCTCATTTAAATTTTCTCCCTCTTTTCCCTTCTTCCGTCCCTCCTTTGTCTAAAACACCTCTTCTCGCCTCCCCCCACCCTCTCCTTTTTTTTATAAATTTCAATTTTTCATGCTTTAAAATAGTTCTTTGAAGCATTCCCTTCATTCCTTTCTTCCTTTTCACTTAGCCAAAACACTCCTCTCGTCTCCTCCTCTTGTTCTTTTTCTTCCACACATCACTGAAACCCTCTCATCTTTTTCCCCTCTTTACCAAGGAAATCAAAGGCTTATACTTCACTCAAGCATAGTACACTATCCTCTTTCTTATTTTATCCATATAGATCACTATGCATTAATATATTTACAAGAATAGCCTCACACGTTTGTCCATTTATTATTCCTCCTTTCAGTTGGTCAAAATTCACCACCACACTTCCATTTCTTCTTCTTCTTCCTTTTCCCTTGGCCAAAACCCTAGCCTCACATCCCTTGGTCGAAGCCTAGCATCACTTTATCTCCTTCCTTTAAATTGATTGAACCCTAGCCACACTTTTTCTCATCTCCTTTCCCTTGGTCAAACACAATCTTCTTCCTCTGATTCCTTTCCCCTTGAGTAATTTTGAATATACAAATGCCTAAAACCAAGGAAATATAATTAAAACTAATACATAAATTTAGAATATCTAAATATGACTATCTATCCCTGCAGTTATGGCCACCAATAAATTTAGCAGAATCACATGGGTAGAATTTGTTATAAGAAAAATTATCATGAGTAAGTTTGACAAATTAAACACAATAAATAACCAATGTCTATTTAAGTATAAATACAACATTTAGGCATGAAGCATAAATAATAAATAAAGGAATAATTTATTATCAATATACTAATAAGACCATTATTGTCATATAATAATCAAAACTACAGTGGCATCACAATAGTAAAAGAGGTCTATATAGTCAAAAAGTTTAAAATGCAATTATGTATGACCATAAGTATGAGTGACTAAATAATGCACTTATATGCTAATATTCATATTATAATATCAATTATATTTATATATAAACATGACTCATCAATTATTTATTTCTATCAAATAATGTCTAAATGTGTCTTTATATATGTGTTCTTGATTTTCAAATACACTAAAAAGTGTGTTTAAGCCTAGTTGATTTTTTACAACATTCTATATCGAGAGAAAATAGGCACTAACCCCATGAAAATTTAATACTTTTAATTATGAACTATCGATCTAATTAGCCATTAATAAAGGGCTTAATACTAGCAAAAAAAATACTACTATATTTACATGTATTTTCCTCACATCACCAACAAATAATTATAAGAAATTATTATTATCACTATGACCAACATTAATTATATATCAAACATGAATCTCAAAAATAAAATATTATATTGATAACATTCATGAATAATAAATATTACAATAAGAATTAAATAACTAAATAAGACTTTATGAGGTAGTAATATAGAGCTAAGCAATTAATACAACTCATTATTAACATGAAAATGAAATCTAATTCATATAAATGGAAAATAAATGACTTATTATTATTGGTGTGATTCACAAACCTTCAAATATCTAAGAACATAATACCAAGGTTAATACTCTTAATAATGAATGTTATGTTTAGTCCTTAGTAAATAATAGTTACTTTGTTATAAAACTCACAAATCTTCAATTCTAATAGAGGTTCCAACAAAAATATTAGGCATAACTCAACTTGAAGATCCCGCAGATCAAATTTTCCAAGTCAATAANGTATGAAATTGCCATGGTTATTCAGAGATCAACTATAGGTGCATTGGTATAGCAAGGAATCAATTAAAGCTGTNCCTGCATTAGCACAACAAAAAGAGGTTCTGACTTCTGAACACATTCTGACGGCTACCAAATTCATAAACCAAGCAGCTGAAAGAATACTGCTCAACACTAAAGAAGAGAACGAATAAGCATCATGATAGAAGTTGAAGATACCTTCCAACCAAGCTGTTTAGCATGGTCTACTGCTGCCTGAAGGTCATTGTCTGATGCAATAACAACCTTATCATGGTCTTCATCTTCATACTAGGACGAAGACACCAAAGACATCAATTTTATCCTCTAAAGGTAAATTAATGTTACAATCTCAACTAAGGAAGATAGCAGAATGTCATGCATACCAAGATCAGGGGGAGATTATTCCTATCAATGTCATCACCAGCCCTCTGAAGAATGGAAGCCATGAGGTCTGTCAAGCTTGAAGTGTCTTGNATTATTATTGGTGTGATTCACAAACCTTCAAATATCTAAGAACATAATACCAAGGTTAATACTCTTAATAATGAATGTTATGTTTAGTCCTTAGTAAATAATAGTTACTTTGTTATAAAACTTACAAATCTTCAATTCTAATAGAGGTTCCAACAAAAATGTTAGGCATAACTCAACTTGAAGATCCCGCAGATCAAATTTTCCAAGTCAATAGCGCAAGCTTAAACGAGCATTGAAGTATAAAGCTAACAATTGTGACTGTGACTTGGATTGCATGGAAGCACTCCAAAATAATTACTATTAAAACAAGCATTGGGCTTATTTTTACAAATCTATCATAAAAAAATTCTCAGTTTAACATTAACAGATAGACTTGTATGTTAAATGACAATCCAACTAATATTCTATGTTACAATTAGAATAACATGGCTAATACTTTAATTATCAAGCAATTGTATGTTTTAGATGATAATGTTAGAGACGCGGCAGAAGAAAATGATAAAAAAAAAAAGTTAAGAAATTAAGGGCTTACCGTCTAAGGAATAAGAGGAGGGCTTCTTCTTGACAATGAAGAGCTTGCCACCTGCTATTAGCCTAGATTATGAGCGCGGTAATTGCATGATTTGCATGTTGATTGAGGGAGAAANACAATTAGAATAACATGGCTAATACTTTAATTATCAAGCAATTGTATGTTTTAGATGATAATGTTAGAGACGAGGGAGAAGAAAATGATAAAAAAGAAAAAAAGTGAAGAAATTAAGGGCTCACTGTCTAAGGAATAAGAGGAGGGCTTCTTATTGACAATGAAGAGCTTGCCACCTGCTATTAGCCTAGATTATGAGTGTGGTAATTGCATGATTTGCATGTTGATTGAGGGAGAAGTGATACCAAACACATCCCACCCAATGGGGGAAGCAAATATTATGTGCTGCAAACGTCTGGACTACAAACCATATAAACCGCTGTGCGATGCTAGGCTGCGTGGCCACATCCGAACGACGTGTGGTCCGCCGCACATAATTTTTTCTCCAAGAGCGGGCAAAGGCGAGAGAACAATTTAGGTGTGGCACACAATTCGTGATTCGAGTGAAGGCAGCTTGGTTCGAGATAACCTTTCATTTCTTACACCTAATATTGGTTTTACATCCTTTTTGATAAATATGACATCGATGCTACACTTCCAAGAAAATAAACTCAAGATCAAATCAACCCACAAATAAAAACATTCTTCAAACAAATATAAACATATATGATGATCTCCTCCATTTTAATTGATCCACCTAAGCAAACCAACCCCAAAAAAAAAAAAAAACAAAGAAAAAAAGTAAATTACATTGAGGAGCATATCAATACCCATACAAAATGTATATTCCTACAATTTGCAATGTACAAGATATGTTATATTGCTTGCATCTACTCTTAATACCTACAGCCATACACGAAGAACTTGTCCAAATAGCAAGCTTAGCGACTGGCAAGCTCCCTTGATACCAAGCAATATCAATCAGCCGTATTATAGCAAAATGCTTCGATTGTCTGTTTCAGAATAAACGCACAACCAAGAAGCCTAAGAGAANGGTTTTACATCCTTTTTGATAAATATGACATCGATGCTACACTTCCAAGAAAATAAACTCAAGATCAAATCACCTGGCATTATCAATCCACAAATAAAAACATTCTTCAAACAAATATAAACATATATGATGATCTCCTCCATTTCAATTGATCCACCTAAGCAAACCAACCAAAAAAAAAAGAAAAAAAACAAAGGAAAAAAGTAAATTACATTGAGGAGCATATCAATATCCATACAAAATGTATATTCCTACAATTTGCAATGTACAAGATGTGTTATATTGCTTGCATCTACTCTTAATGCCTACAGCCATACACGAAGAACTTGTCCAAATAGCAAGCTTAGCGACTGGCAAGCTCCCTTGATACCAAGCAATATCAATCGGCCGTATTATAGCAAGAATTTATTTTAAAATGCTTCGATTGTCTGTTTCAGAATAAACGCACAACCAAGAAGCCTAAGAGACTTTCATGGAAATATTCTCATTAGGAATAATCAGATATAAACCATTACAGTGCACTGATCCTGAATTCAAACCCTTATTTGGAGGTTTATTCAAGGAGAGTAAGACATTCATCTCCTGAGAATTATGCCTAGCTAGAAAACACATAAAAAAGAAAAAAAATTTCAAATATTGTTGTATTTTCTGGAGAATGATTAGTATACAAATCATCTGCTAGTTCCTGGATCTCACACAAGGCTGTGTCATATATTTTGGGAGTGTGGAGTATGAAACAGTTTGCAATAAAGATGCATTTCATGTGCTTGATCTCTTAAGAAAAGCCATGACACCAAGACCAGCAACAAGGGCAGCTCCTGCAGCCACCGCACTGTATGCTGAGGCCCATGCATCCCTATGAGCGTGTTCTGTTCCTACTTGCCCACCAAGATGCTTCCGACGAGACGCTGAGCCTGGGAATTCTAAGTGCAGTCTAAGACCCTGCATTAGCACAACAAAAAGAGGTTCTGACTTCTGAACACATTCTGACGGCTACCAAATTCATAAACCAAACAGCTAAAAGAATACTGCTCAACACTAAAGAAGAGAACGAATAAGCATCATGATAGAAGTTGAATATACCTTCCAACCAAGCTGTTTAGCATGGTCTACTGCTGCCTGAAGGTCATTGTCTGATGCAATAACAACCTTATCATGGTCTTCATCTTCATACTAGGACGAAGACACCAAAGACATCAATTTTATCCTCTAAAGGTAAATTAATGTTACAATCTCAACTAAGGAAGATAGCAGAATGTCATGCATACCAAGATCAGGGGGAGATTATTCCTATCAATGTCATCACCAGCCCTCTGAAGAATGGAAGCCATGAGGTCTGTCAAGCTTGAAGTGTCTTGAATTATCGAAATCCGTGTCAAAAATAGATAAAATAACGGCGTTATAAATGAATTAACAGTAGATTTAAGATGAGATGATTAAATTACGAGATGCTTCAGTACCGCAATTAAATCTATGCATCCTGCCTTTCCTATCCTGAAGCTTAAAGGAAAAAACAGAGAGGCCAGAAGACTGATAGAAGGC